>WSXT02004729.1:0-14947 GCA_011762715.2 Neuroterus valhalla | reverse complement strand
ATTTTTCTGGGTTCAGAGGGTCTCAAAACGTGGACATTTGACAAAAACGGGGGAGGGGGTCAAATTTTACACAAATCGAATACCTTCTCATAATAATGAGAATGTAAAAAATATGTTGATTTAGAAATTTACTAAATATTGTTCTGTGGAAACTCGGTAAACATGTTGCCAAAAAGTTATGTAGTCCCTATTTCAACTTAAAATCCTGAAAATTTTGCAGAATGTTCTTCTGCATGTGTCAAGTTTACTCATTTAATAGAAAAGTGGTGTCGGCAAGGCCTTATCCCCAAAACCAGGGAAAAAAATTGTGAAAGGAAATTTTTTTTGCACTCTTGTGCCAAATAAAAAGAGACGTTATTCTTTTTCTATTGCCATACATTATATTATAATTGCGAATTTTCTCTCGTTTTTTTTTGTTCAGAAGTAGTTCAGCTGCTGCAACGTACCGTTACGAAGCCTATAATGGTGAGAAATGAAAAGTACTTTTATGGGGACGATCAAGCTCCACAGAAAATTAGGAACGGAGATATCCAAAAAAAAAAGAAACAAAGAGGAACAATAAATTCGAAGGAGCTGTTTTTAGTAAAAGTGCATGGTAAGTAGAACCTGGAACCATATGTACGCATTTTGTTGTTTGAGTTAGGGGGCAAGCTTTTGGTTAGAAATTGATCTGTTCTAGTTTTAGGAGAATCAACTATTCTGTTGAAATTTTGGTTCTTAGATCGCCAGTATGGTTAGAAGTTGAACTAACTTGTAGAAAACCAATTCAATTCATGCAACTGAAATCACCTCCAGCAAAAAGGACGTGTTCGGAAACACAAAGCATACTGGACTTGGCGATCCGCAAAATCGTAAGGTATCCAGAGAGAAAAACAGCAAGAGCAACGAGTCCAGAATCGAAAATTGTTCTGAATCTGTCGAATCTGTCAAGAAGAATCTGGAACCAAATTTAAGCGTCCTATTTTTATAGTTAGCGGGCAACTTTTCAGTTGAAGAATTAACCTGCTCTAGCTTATGATCCAACTAATTCGCGGAAAATTATTTCGTTGAAATTTTTGTTGTAAGGTCGACAATATAGTTGAAGGCTAAACTAACTTGTAGAAAAGGTATTCCATTTATGCAGCGGAAATCACCTCCAGCAAAAAGGACGTGTTTGGAAATACAGAGCATACTAGACTTGGTGATTCGTAAAAGCGCGAGGTATCAAGAGAGACCAACAGCAAGAGCAATGTGTCCGGAAGCAAAAATGGTAATAAATCTCTTGGTTCGAGGAAGTACGAGTGTTCCAAACAAAATGAAATACAAACAAGCGATAAACTTGAAGTGAGTATGCATGTCAAAAAGAATCTGCAATCAAATTTAAGCGTCCTATTTTTTTAGTGAGCGGGGAACTTTTCAAATGAATAATTAAGCTGCTCTAGCTGATGATCTAACTGATTCGCCAAAACTATTTCTTTGAAATTTTTGTTGTAAGAGCGACAAAGGGGTTTGAAGTTGAACTACTTTCTAAAAAATTAATTTGGTTTCCAATGCAGGAAATACCTCAAGAAGAAAAAAGTGTTCGGAAACACAAAGCATGCTGGGCCTGGTGATATGCAGAAGCGCGAGGTAGCAAGGAAAACGAGTCCATGAACTAAAATCATACTGGATCTGGCAATCCGAAGAGGTTTGATAGTTCAAGAGGGCCTACTGGGAAGCAGGACGAGTCCAGAAGTAGAAGGCCTATGGATCTGGTGATTCTAAGTGGCACGAAAGATCCAAAGTAACCAACGTCAAGGGAAACGAGTACGGAAGAGAAAAATAGACTGGATCTAGCGTTTTAAAGAGGCGCAAGAGATCCCGAGAGTCTGTCATCGAGGAAGATCAGTTCAGAAGCAGAAGGGGCACTGGATCTGGCGATTATAAGAGGCGCGAGGGAACTAGAGATCTCACAAGCGATTCTGCTTATAAACTCTTGTAGTGACGAAGCTAGTACCAGATTCATTCTATTAAATTGTTTGAGATTTAGCACTTCGATAAGCACGTTCGACTTTGATATAGACCTATAGAACATAGGTTACGATTCTGAGATTCTCACCGAGATGCTATTGATGGATTGATAGATTCTGATCCATCATACGCATCATTTTAGCGTTTGAATCTCGTTTCGATTTTCCTGCCTACCTGTCCTTTTCAGGGCAAACCTGTACTCTGTGACAAACATGTCACAGAGCACAAATCCAGCCTCCGGCGGATCAGATCGTGTCTGCCACACCGCCAATGAATCACCCATCACCAAGATGGAAGAAGAGAACGAGAGCAACTTCTCCGTTGTTACCTCCAGGAGCAAGAAGCGTAAGCTTGCTGAGCTTCCAGATGAAGCTTCCTCCAGTTCCAGCACTGATCCAGGATCGGTAACCATCCTTGAAGGCAGCAGTAGGACGTCGAAGACGTCTATTGTAAGTATACCACTGTCTAATAAATACTCTGTATTGACTGATACCGAAGTCAAAGCCCCAATCCCTACTAAAAGTGCCCGTTCTCAGGGTTATACCAAGATTCCTCCGATTAACGTCATTATCGACGAGTTGAATCACCCCTACTCAGGACTCCACAGCATATGCAAAAAGAGAACTGCGACCCCCCCCCCCGACCCGTAATTTATCGAAAGCCCAACGGAGTCTACGCAGTTCATATATCCTATGAAAAAGACTATCGCGCGGTTCTCAAAGCCCTGGGTAAACAGGGTTTTGCATATTATTTATATAAGAGTAATTTATCACCGACACCACTCAAAATGGTGATCAGGAACATTCCTTCTTCTTATTATGAAGACGCAGTCTTCACAGAACTTAAAGAATTCGGCTTCAACATCCATTCTTGTACCAGAATGCAAAATTCTGTAACAAAAAATCCACTCCCTATGATTATGGTCTCGGCCCCCAACAATCAAAAGTCAACAGAGCTCTTAGACCTGAAAGTCGCCGCCTTCATCCGCGTTAGCGTGGAACCGTACCGTAAACCGGAACCACACTAGTCCAAGGTGTGTTAAATGTGGGAAAGCACAGAAGTCTTCTGCGTGCGAAAAATCCCAGCAGTTACCAGCAACCTGTGCAAATTGTGGTAACAGTCACACAGCTTATTACAAAGGCTGCCCTGAATACAAAAAAGCGGCTCAAATCTTTGTTGCTAGGAACTCCCGTAAAGCATCGAAATCCCAAAATAACATAAAAAATGTAAAGAGGGCAACCTCAAAGGCTTCACCTATTGACCAAACTACTACGACTTAGATCCCAACGCACACAACTACAACTACACGATAATACAATAACTACTCATCACTATAACTGGAAGATAAATACAGGAGCCATTTTCCTCGATGTCTGAAAAGCTTTTGACAGTGTCTAACACAAAGCCCTACTCAAAAAATTATTTGATTTCACATTTCCAAGTAGAATCATTCGTCTCCTTCACTCCTACCTCAGAAATAGGAAGTTTAGAGTCAGAATAAATAGTAAACTCTCGGACGAGTTTAGATTCGTGCAGGTGTTCCCCAGGGTGGTATCATGGGCCCAGTTCTCTTTATTATCTATATGAACGATATTCCCACAATTCCCAGAGTCTTTCTTGGAATTCATGCCAATGATACAGTCCTATATGTAAACTCAAGATGTAAAAAAAATATTGTAAAATATCTAAACGCAGCACTCCAGGTCATTGAGAACTGGTCACGCTGTGGAGAATTAAAATCAACACTGCGAAATGTGAATCGATGCTTTTCACTGTCAGAAAAGCTCCGATCCCAGAACCGCCACAAATGTTTGGGCAATCAATTAATTGGAAGAAATCAGTAAAATATCTCGGACAGAATTTACAGAAAAATGGGAAATTCAATGTACACGTAAAAAATGCAAGAGGCAAAGCCCTGGGGGTCACCTCTCGTCTGCACCCGATCATGAATCGAAACTCGAGCTTACAACCTGATTCCGGAATTATGCTTTACAAAACTTTCATCAGACCCATACTCACATACGCATGTACAATTTGGGGAGGCACCTCAAATTCTAATATCAAACAGATCCAGGTAGTCCAGAACAAGTTTCTCCGGCGTATCACAAGAACTCCGAAGTACACTAAAAATACCCTTTTGCACAAAGAATTTAATTTACCAACCATTAAAGAGTTCATTCATGACACCGCCAAAAGCTTTTATGAAAGATCACCACACACCATTCACTCGCCAACACACATTCAAATTACGATTAGTAACTAAGTAGCCTTAAGTATTTCAGATTTTAGTGGATTTTTTGCCCGATTGTGAGCTTTTTTGCCGCACACTAACCGTAATTTTCATGTTATAGCCGCCATGCTTCTATTAACCCGATTGTGTGACACTGACAATTTGGGTAAAGTACTTCAACACCTCTTTCCCGATCTTTTCCATTTCCTGCATGCAGGGGAGACCACTCTTTTGCTCGTGGCTGTCGTCGCAGCGAACCCGCGGAGCGGGTCCGCTTTGAACGGCGGCGTCGACGAGTTCAGAAGCAGGAGGCCTTCTGCATCTGGAAATTCCAAGAGGCGCGAGGAATCCAGAGAGCCAACCAGCAAGCGGAACGTATCCAGAAGTGGGAGGCATTCTGGATCTGACGATTTGAAAAGGTGCCAGGAATCTGGAGGGCACACAAGCAAGCGAATCAAACTGGATCTGGCGAACTGACCACACAAGGCGACGGGACCAGAAGCAGCAGGCATATTGGAACTGGCCAAATCTATATGAGTTCAAAAACAGTAAGCATGTCCTGGAGGAACCTGATGGGAAAGAGAGGCATGCGACACATTGAGTGGCATCTCCGAAGACTTACGAGTCAAATCTTAGACTCCTCGATGATTATATCGAAGGTTCTTTAAATTATGTCAACAAAAGGATACGGTTCCATTCTTGAATTCTCAACATTTAACAATTCATTTTGTAGGTTAGAGATCCAAAATTTTGACTTAAATGTGGTCTTCTTGTTCAAAAATCCATCTCTTTGGAAATCTTATTCTTTCGCTGTGAATCCAATTATTCTTTCAGAAATTTGATAATAACGCGCGGAAATAATTAATTTTTATTAAAAGTTGAAGAATTTTGGTGAAGAATTTGTTCTTCTTTATGTGGAATCCAACTATTTTTCACCTAAAATTTAGATCTTTTTCGGGTGGAAATTATTAGTTGGAAAATGAACCATTTGATTTCAAAGTAATATTTTTTGTTGAAACACCGTATTTTGCTGTATAATATTAAACTAATCAACATCCATTGCACGTCATTCTTTAAATGAAATCCATCAACCGAAGATTCAGCAAACACCAAGAATTTTTTCGATTCTAAAAAATTTGATAAATTTAATAAATACATTTCAACGGGAATCGATCATCAGAGCGAGTACATGATAAATCGTCATCGTAAGAGCGATCAAGAAAACAGATAGTCACATAAAGAAACACAAAACTCAGTCTCTCAATTCTTTACTGTGTTTTTTTGTGGAAGAGGGTCCATTGAACATAAATTATCACCCTCAAATGCGCCTAATGAGAAGCTGTTGAAAATCGGAGGGACAATTTAAGATCTCTCAAAATATAAAAAGTTGACCCATACAAAATCATCCGGATCTGGTTGAATAAAAATCTGGTCTTTCATGAATGTATTTTCAACTCTTTTCTCATTACAGAACTGCTTGCCGAGGTTCATGCATTCATGGAAGAGGATAATTTGCAAAAAGACAGCGATATTGAAATATCGCTAAGTCACACCAGGTCCTGGGCACCATTGAGCTACAGTTTTACACCTGAACACAGAAGTTCTGGTAAAAATTTGATTCTCTTACGTGTTATAATAGATATTGAGATTGGAATTAAAATTACATACAAGAGTGCTATGTAATAGAATACCAGGGAAATCTCTTTTTTCACAGGAGATTATGAAATTGTTAACGATTCAACATAAAAGTGTTCATAGGGGTGTGTATGCAGTAAGTATATAAGGATGAATTTGAACATGCCATTGCAATACTATATTCCAAGTATTTTGGAGAGGGAAAATGTGAATGTATGTACATATTCTTTGTTGTTTAGATGGTTCTTCCCCATTTCGCGAGCTTAGGGATACGGCAATCATAACTCATGATAAAATTAATCATTCCATCAACCTGAATATTGGAGATAAGGACATTCGCACAACGAATAGCCAGTCTCGTGAGAGTAGTGAAACATTGCCCAAAGAACCTCTTAGAACAGCCCAGGAATGAAGTGAATTCTACGAATATATAAACAGGAATTATCTAGCATTAGAAAAATTTGTGAGTATGGATTCATCCATGCATTCCTTACAGGAAAGCCGGTGGAAACCCTAATAGTTAAATGATTTATTGTATAATTGGTTCATTGTTTAAATTTCCAGATGCTGAATAAATTCAAAATTTCAATTCCAATGCATGATTCTGCAACCCTTCGGATAGCTGTATACTTAGCACATGCTACAAGCACGAATTTGATTTATTTTCTTTAGATAATGAAATAAAATTAAAGTCTTATATCAAGACAAACTGTTTTTATTGACGTTGGAAGATCCTTATTTCAAAAAATTATGATGAATTTGATTTCAAAATACTTATTTTTTTTTAAACGCTCGTGCTACATGAAATTCTTTTAATACTATGAATCGCATTCAAAGTGTAACAGTTTTTGATGAAAATGACCATTTCTGCGAGAACCACTAACGAAATCCAAAATTGTGCAAGCTTATGAATTTCGTTATTTTAAGAAAGTTTTTAGGTCCAAAAATTTATGTAATATTTTCAGAATAATAAATTCTGACGAGAAACGCTAACATAATATAAAATAAAATCATTTAGAATTGTAAAAATATCTTAGAAGCCCTAAAAATACACATTCACGGTTTGGATCGCTAAATTAACCTGGTACCACAAGGGCACTAAAATAAAATATGTATAATATCTTCCATTTTGCACGAGATCTATCAAGAGTTTTTGATTAGGCGCACGAGAGTAGTGTAAAATACAAATCTTTTGCAGTTCGAATAAGGCATTTCATAATTTTCTTACTGGGGGGGATTATTCGTAGAGATGATATTCCATAATCAAAATTTGGAATATAATAAAACTACAAGAAATAAAAAACGAATCACGTCGCCAACAATGAGGATTGTGCGTTACATGAGACGCATTGTCATACCACTTTTTTGGATTGAAGATTGAGCTATTTGAATTTTTCGAATGCAGGAGAAATACATATTTTGTACCATCAAGCCATAATCCCTTGCGAGGTAAGCGTAGCTCATAAATGGTCGTAACTGGTTGAGTTGAATACACGGGAAGACACGAGTGTCCCGCCAACATGCCATGCGCACGCGATAAACCCCGGGTGGTCACCCATCCAAGTACCAACCGCGCCCAATGCTGCTTAACTTCAGTGATCAGACGGGAACTGGTTTTTGGAGCGTGCCATGGCCACACTTTAATTCCCCTTTTAGGCTTTTACCTTCAGCTTCTGGATTTTTCTCATGCTCCCCGAGTCTCTGCAAGAATGCTGGACTCTGTGCGTCTATGCCACGTGTCGAATCGCATTGCAAGTAAGTTCTCAAAATCAAGATAAACTTCTTTGTCTGCGAGATGAGAGAACCCCGGCCGTTTAGGTTTCAGCGACGTGCATGTGCTGGCGTATTGCATTGCCAATGCAGGCAGCAAACCATTTCAGGAGATATGCAGGGAGAGTTCTAAGCCAGGATTCCTTTTGCCGACAGTTGCCGGCATCCAGACCTGTAGTAGTTCGTGTCCATGCTTTGCTCAAGGAGTGTTATTGTGACGTCATATGTAATGTTCTCTGTGTCATCGTAGAGGGGTCTTGCGCAATTGTAAGACGAGTGTGTGTGGCGTCAAGGCTATCTGTTGTCTCAAGCACATGTTTTGATTTGTCCTCGCATTTTCTACTGCGTGTTATGGTGATAAACGGGGATGATTTATTGCTTCCTGACAGATGGTACATCGGATAACTCTCCTGGCTTTATTTATTTGATCCGCAGGGGATTCGTGCGTACAATTGTAATTTGGTATCACATGGTTTGATCAGGGAGGAAGGTGTATGAGGGAACGAAGAAAGTAAATGAGTCAGGTCAGGTTATAAAGAAGCTGTAAGCTGTACCTGGCCCTTTTAGTTGTTTTTTGGATCCACTTTATATATTTTTGTACATTTTATTTCTTTGTTTGAAACCTGATAAATATTCATTATATCCCCCCAAAAGTTCGTCTCGAGTCTTCTAACCCGGTGTTTTATCATCAGCCACGGACTACGTCAAGTGCCTGATAAAGTAAAGATGTTAAAATCTTTACTGCAAAGTTTTAAATTTCATGCGATGATGTTTAGGTAGGTACAATATAAAGTTTATGGTGTTGTTCAAAGTTCGTCTTGTAACAGTGTTGTCCTTACACAGCGGCAGAGTGTGTTGAAGGTAACATAAATCACATTTGGATGCTTTTTTAGGGCAACCAGCATTTTTATGTAGAGATATTTTTCTCTAAATCTTGTCCTCGAATTAGGTCTCTTCTGGCGTTAAGTTTTGAACTCCGCGCTTCGGTTGTGCACGTGCATCAATTCTTCTATTATTTGTGTTATCCTATTGATGCTCTCCCACGGTATTTCTGTTAAGGTGGTTGGCTTTAAACTGATTATGCTTGCCAAAGCATCCTTAGCAGGCACAGCGAATGTTCGACTGTTTGCCGTGTTTGGCAGATGTTCCACTGTTTGCCGTGTTTGGCAAGTGTGCCACTGTTTGCCGTGTTTGGCAGATGTTCCTGCTGGCCAGATTGTTGATAAGTGAGATCTGCCTGACCATCTTGCAGTTCACCATGAGCATCGTCCCGCAAGCTGTGGCCCCCATCATTGTTATTATTATTATTAATATTATTTTTCGTCAAAAATTAATCTCGGTTTTTTTTCGCCCGCTGTTTTATCACCAGCCATGGACTAAGGCAAGAGCCTGATGAAGTCCAGATGTGAAAAATTTGAAAAAAAGAGTTCGGAATTTGTCGCGCAGATATTTTGGCAGGCACAATATTAAGTTATTGGTATGATCCAAAGTTCGCCTCGTAATGATGATGTCATTAAACAGCAGCAGAGTTTCTCGAAGGTAACTTGTGTCGCCTCTGGATGCTTTTTCGACGATTCCTTCTTATTGTGAGGAAATAAATAAATTCCAGACCTTGGATATAAAATTTTTATATTAAAGAAATTCTTTGGAAATACAGCTGTGGTATTATTGAAAAAAAAACTCAAAGCGATACAAAGTTAGGTGACTGTTCAGGACGAGAACCAGAACAAAAACATCTCCTTTCATTTTCACCTCCCCTGGCGATATCAGACCCTTCGATTTTGATCCCATATCTGCAAACGTTCACTCTAACGAAACTTGGAGAGTCGCTGGCATTTCAAGTTTTACGTTTCGAAGTTACGACTTTTCCTGAGTATCAGCCCGCCTCGAGCTGCGTTGCAACTCAATCCTGTATTTTCTCCTTCATTTAGCATCCCAACAGACGATTAAAGTTACCAATGTAGATAAGGTAAAAAGGTACCAATGTAGATAAGCACAACGATGAAAAGGAGACCCTTAATGGAGTGATCAGTTCCGGCCTAGTGTCAAGCACATTTCATTGATTATCTCTGAAGGATTTACAATTTTCAGGAGAGGCTAGGGATATTTACCTGGTTACCAGCCTCTTCAGTTGCTCTAGCCAACCAACAAGGGGAGGTATAGGTATACGAAATTCGAAATTCGTTCGGACTATGTTTAATCAATAGTTTATAGAAATTAATGCTACACGTATCTTGGGTTTTCCGATAGTGGACCTACGTTTCGGAAATATAATTTTTCTAAAACATGAACCATTGCTAACTGATAGATCAGCTCCCTTGTAGAATGATGCCATGCCATCCATCACAGTGGCTCAGCGGTACAATCGTCGTCCCGGAATCCCAACATTGCTGGTTCGAAACTCTTCAGTTGAATTTTTTCTTCCGTCAATAATGTTTTTTCGGGTTTTCAACTGAAAATGTGCAGCTAAAATATTTGGAATATGAGTCACAATGAAAATTTGTCAAATGGAATATCTCTAGAAAAATTATTTTTGTAATTTATTGTGCAATAAATTAATTCATACAATTTTTCGAGTGATATACATTATAAAAGCAATTCCAAATAAAAAACAAGGTTCGTTTTTGCAGCGGTCGCAGGTCATAAAAGCCACACCTTCGCCGATAATTTATTTCGTTTGAATAATTTCCATTGTGACTTATATTGGAAATATTTTTAGCTGCACATTTTCAGTTGAAAACCCGAGAAACATTATTAAAGGAGAAACAAAAATTCCCACCGAAGAGTTTCGAACAAGCAATGTTGCAACAACTGAGTCCAAGACTACCCTGACTCCAACTGCTTTCGGTCTCAGCCTCGGCCTAGAAACTCAGAATCCATATGATCCTGACCATAAGCCTTGCCAAAAGTTCCTTCCACGTACATGTCTGACCAAGGTATGCATGCCTCGAAACTTTCGACTCCCACTGAACTACTAGACCTTTCGTCCAGTACAACCCAACTTATCAGTCTACTTCGTTGGGTCAAATGTGACCCACTTCTGAAGACTGTCAACTTCCAATACGCTTAACTGATCTTCAATTCCATCAAGTCCTGAACTTCGCAGCGAACATTGGGAAGTACTGCAGTCACCTTGAATGGTCCCTTTGCCTTAGCCGACAATTTTCTGCTCTCTCCAGTTGCTGCTGGACAAAATGCCACCTTACTGACGTCACCCACTTCGTAATGCGGTGGTTTAAATCGACGTGCATCAAACTTATTTTTTGCTCTTCTTGCTCCTGGTCTTTAAACCGCTTGGCTTCTCTCCTCAACCCGTGAAGATCCAGTCGATCAAGAGTCGTTTAAACTTCTCCGGACAGTACCGCATACGCTACCCCTCTTGGTTTATACCCCAAAAGAAGATGAGATTGGCTTCTTCTTGTGGTTATGTTGATGGTGCAGTTAATTGCACGTTGAACCTTCTTTACATGTGTGCAACAAATTCGCAATGTGCTTAATCCCGTACTCTTGATAGAAGGTTTTGGATGTGTGAGAAGTTAATGCAGTCCCTTCGTCATTTATAATAAGTGTAGGAACTCCAAACAACGCGAATAGCTTATTCAGTGCCTAAATTACGAACTTCGTCTTTGTACTGCGTACAGGTCTGAGTACACAAAATTTGCTAAGCGCGTCAGTCATTGCTAGTGTTTGAGCGTTTGTATTCCTCGAACGTATGAATGGGCCGACATGATCCAGGTACACTGTGCGAAAGGGAACTGAGATTCTACCAATGAGATGAAGAAAATCAGATTTCCTTTCTGACATATATGTTCAGCATTTTTGGGATCAGGGGTCCCCATGCTCAAGTTATTCGCATTACCGGTTGAACCACTTCAAAGGAAATTTCTTTAACTAAATAATCGATTTTGGTTTTGAAAAATTGACATTTTTCCAGATTTATCGTCAGAATTTATTTCTCAAAGGCTCGTATGACTTATTCCAATTCCTTAAATCCTTCTTCCACATTCTTAACCGATAAGAAAAACAGATGGCGAATTAGCCAAACCTATTGCTATTCTCCAAAAGTCAAAATCACCATCGTTTTTAAAAGCCGTTTTTTCTATCGAATCAGGATGCATAGGAATTTGGTAAAAGCCAGATTTCAAGTCATGTCTGACCTCCAAATCTATCGATCTGATCATCAATCAGCGAGAGCGGATGTTTTATGAGCCTTTTGATTTTATTTTATTTTCGAAAATCAACTACCATACGTCCTTCTCCATCTTTCTTCGACAGTATGATTGCTGGGCTTGTATATGTTGAAGGGTTTTCGCGAATTATTCCGCTAAATTAAAATTTCGCATTCAAATGATTAAGTTTGTCACGTTCTTTCCTCGACAAACGATACGGCCTGTGATGGATTGGTTCATCGTGAAGCGATTCGATTTTTATTTTCACGATCTTAGATTGTCCTAGCTCTTCGAGTTTGAAGGCTACATTATGTCAAAACCGGTTTGTTTAGATTTGTAGATTAGTTTTTAAACATTTTCTTCAAAACTTAGAGTTCGCCGGATCTTGCTAAAGTCAATGGAAAAGACGGTTTTTTTACAAAACAACCAGTATCTATTTATTGCATTTTCATCAACATCGTTCGCAAAAGGCACATTCATTAAAATCGTTCACAAAAGGCACACTTTTTGAGCATTTTTTGTCGATTTCTGTTCGACGCGCAAGAAGGATCAGGAAACGATCCGTCGTGGTTCACGATTTCTCGCACACTGACCTTACGTAAATACTTTCAGAGTAAAAGAAAATCAAGTCGAAAGTTTCCAAGCTTTCCGTAAACATACCGGCCGCCTCGAGTGTAATAGCAGCTCGACAAACAATAAAGCTTCAATTTGTATCAGACAAAAATGATAACCGCCCGCCGTATAGGCTACAAAGTAAAATGTATGGAAAGTAAAAATTTCCAAACATCATGATTTGCCGTGGGTCTTAGCCGCCCGCCATGAACCATTCATACCTAAGCAATGAAGATAAAAAGACAAAAAAAAAGGTTTTCCTTATTTACTATGCGAAAATATAAAAGTAACTTAAAAAATAAATAAGTTCTAAACCTCGCTCTCCTCTTTCGTGTTTACAGGTAAGAGGCAGATTTGAGTAATTGGTCTATCATATTCAGAACTGGCAGTTTTCACTCGAACTGTACGCACTAATTGATCCTCCCCTTTGTAACATTTGATAATTTTACCTAATAACCAATGAGATGGCGGTAGCGAATCATGCCTGATAAGAACCATGTCTCCTTTCATAAGATTTGTCGTCTTATTGTTCCATTTGTAGCGTTTTTGTAAAGATTGCAAGTAATCAATACGCCACCTTCGCCAGTAAATTTCGAAAATTTTCCGCACCAATTCTCAACGAGTTAATCGGTTCTCTACAACAAATTCCACCGATGGTTCTGGAATACTGGATAAAGGTGTCCCAATGAGAAAATGACCAGGTGATAGATAAGCAAAGTCTCCAGGACCATTGAAAAGTGGAGCAATAGGGCGGGAATTCAGGCACATTTTAATTCGCGTTAGGAGAGTGGAAAACTCTTCGAAAGTTAAAGTGTGAGCTCCATTAATTCGCTTCAGATGGTGTTTAAAACTTTCAACACCCGCTTCCCATAACCCCCCAAAATGAGGAGCAGAGGGAGGTATGAAATGCCATGAGGTGCCTTCTGCTGCGAATGTGTTATGCAAATAAGTGTCGAGTCTGAGCTTCAAAATAAAATTTCTTACTTCCTTATCAGCCCCATGGAAGGTCGTACCATTGTCACTATACAAGTGAGCAGGTCTTCCTCGCCTAGAAGAAAAGCGCTGGAAGGCAGCAGATGAATAGTCAGACACGAGCTCCAAGTGAACTGCTCGTGTGCAGCAACAAACAAACAGTGCTACGTGAGTTTTGTGACTTTTGTTACCACGACCAGGAGCGAAACATTCATTGAAGGGGCCCGCGTAATCCACTCCAGTATGTGTGAAAGGGCGGCTGGGGGTAACTCGAAAATCTGGTAAATTCCCCATTAATTGTTGAGAGACAGCCGCTTTTTCACGCGTGCACTCTGAGCAACCTTTTATAAGGCCTTTAATTAGAGAGCGTGCCCCTAAGATGCAAAAACGCTGTCTAAGCGTGTGCAAGGTCAATTGTATGCCACCATGAAAGAATCTAATGTGAGCATGCGCAGTGATTAGTTCACTCAAGTGATGTCAAGGTAAAATGATGGGATGCTTCTCATCATAGTCAATAGGAGAATGCCGTAGTCTCCCTCCTAGTCTTCTGAGACCGTTACAATCCAAGAATGGATTCAAAATTTTTAGGGGTGAATTTTTTGCGATTTCCTCATTTTGGCTCAAAGCCTTCAACTCTAGCGAAAATGAACTGACTTGAACACATTTAAACCAAAATATCCCGGCTTGTTGTATTTCAAGCGTACTGAACGAAAGCGTCGAAAATTGAGGTTTAGACTTTGGGACTTTAGAGTGTTTGAAAACAAAGGTATCAATAGACCTCTTGCAATAGGCTGTCACGCGGATCAATTTCGGCCAGGAGGAAAATTTGAGCATCAAATTGAATGGATTCCTAATCTCACTCAAGACGTGATGACTTTTTTGTACGGGCGGTTCCAAATCAGTTAGCGTCGGAGAAGCGTGGTGATAATCAGGCCATTTTGTAAAGTGGAATTTCAATCACGGTGGGCCTTGCCACCATAAAGAATGCTTGAAAATCTTTTCCGGCGAGAGCCCCCTTGTAGCACAGTCGGCTGGATTATCCTTCGTTGGGATATATCTCCATTTTGCACGAGGGATGAGCTCGTGAATCAGGGAAACTCTATTTGCAATAAAAACTGGCCAATTAGAGGGATGCTTACCAAGCCAAGCCAAAACGGACACAGAATCCGTGTGACAATGAGTAGGAACATTTTCAAACGGCACATTGTCCATGAATAACCTGAGTGTTTTAGCCAGAAAAGCTGCCCCGCATAACTCCAAAGGTGAAACGGAAACGTATTTAAGTGGAGCCACTTTAGATTTGGCCATTAATAAGCAGACTTGGGCATTATTGAAATCCTCACTAAGGATTCTGAGATAAACAGAAGCGGAATAAGCCCTAGAAGAAGCATCAGAAAAGCTGTGAACTTCAAAATTTAAATTTGCCTGCAGTAAGCCTGTCCATCTAGGAACTTTGAGAGATTCCAGCTTCTCCAATGTGTCATAATAACACAGGCCGACAAAATTCATAAAAATCTCAGACCCAAAAACGAGAATATACTTTTCCGAAGGTTTTCGGTGCGCTGAACAA
>WSXT02004718.1:0-14947 GCA_011762715.2 Neuroterus valhalla | reverse complement strand
ACACAGCGCGCGTGTGTTTGTCAGTGGCTTCGAGTACTTGCCATGCCTCGGATAGAGAAGCAGTAGGTTGAGCACGACCCTTTTCCGAGTCTCGGCGAACACAACGCTGGCAGATGACAATGGGAAGGGTCGAATGAGCCTTCAGGTAGTTGGTGGTACCCTGAGATGATCTTGAGCCGAAATTTATTTCGCATGAGAATCATAAACGGAAATTCAAGACATGAAATTGATTCTTTTTTACGATACCAATTTCGAATATTTCCTGAACCATTTATTTGAAAATTTTGTCTGAAACAGATCCTAACATGTTTTTGTTGTACTATATTACCTGTATTGCATATGCTGTATCAAATTGAGTTTGAAACGCTTCAAATACCTATTTTTTGGAGTCAAAATAATGGATTTTCAACGCAAATAATACATTTTCAACCAAAAATTTCAATTGGTTTTCAAGGAACAAAGACGACTTTTCCACAAAACATTTTAATTTTTAACACAAAAATATCAATTTTTACCAAAAGAAGTTGATTTTTTACCAAGCAGTAGAATTTTCTTCTAAAAATGTTGAATTTTTAACCCAAAGAGATTCATCTTTAACAGAAAAGTATCATCTTCAACTGTTAAGTTCAGTCTGAAAAAAATGAATTTTCAACAAAGTAGTTCAACCAAGTAGTTGAAATTTTAATGAAAGAGATGAAGTCTGAATCAAAACAAACCAATTTTCAACCAAACTGTTGCATTTGAAAGCCATAAAGAAGGATTTTCTCTAAAGCAGTTCGATTCTCAACATCAGAATATAGATTTCCGAAAAAAAAATCATTTTCAACTAAATAGTTGAATCTTCTACCAAAAATGATGACGTCTTGACAACATTCTATTATTACAAAATAATAATTAAATTTTCAACCAAATTGTTGAATTTTCAATCGAGTAGTTCAGTTTTCAACAAAATAGACAAATACTGAATAAAGAATGTAATTGCTCATATTTTGATCAAAAAATTTTATTTTTGACTATTATTTCAACTTTCAACTAAGTATTTGAACTTCAACAAAATAGTTGAATCCTCAACCAAAACAGAATTGTTTTATAACAGGTAGTTGAATTTTGAGCCTGAAAACATAAAATTTCTAAGCAAAATAGATCAAATTCCGGCTGGACGAAACGGATTTCATTCATTGACTGGTTGCAATTTTGACCAATAAAGATTAATTTTTAATTCAAAATGTCGAATTTTCAACAGGAGAGTTGAATCTTTAATCATTAAAGATTTCCTATTCAGAAAGAAGAAAAAACTGTAACCAAAATGTTGGGATTTCAAACTCGGGGGAAAATCCTCTTTTATACCTAAAATTTAACTACTAAAGCGCTGCAATGGTTGCGATTCCGCAAAAACTAGCCAAAAGTATGAAATAGTCAATAAATAGGCCAAATATTACTACTTCGGAGTTTTGGGGGTCGCTGATTACGAATCCGATGTCAAAAATAAAAAAATAGCGGATCCATGATGGCCGACATTTTTACGAAAAAATTAATAGATTTGTCAAAAATTACGTACAGAGAGGGTTTTTGACTTCGCTGAATTCGAATTTGATATCAAATTCAAATTCAGTGACCTCCAAAACCGCTAGGTACGTAATTTCGAATATATCCATTTTTTTTTCGAAAAATGTTGGTATTTTTCTGGATTTACCATTCTGAATTTCATAAATTTGATGCCATATTTGAATTCAGTGACCCCGGAAACCTCCTTGTACAGAGTTTAAGGCGAATCGACTTCCATTTTGGTTTTTGGCTAGCTTTTTGGCGCTTTGAACCACTGTTCTTAGGCGTCGATTTAATGTTCGAGTAAAAAAAAGGTTGCAGGAAGTAGCAGCCAATTTTTGAATTTGTGTTAGAAAAGGTTTTTTGTTGACTTATCAAGAAAATTACAAGGTGGAAACAGTAGAAAAAAATTAGTTCTGCACTTTTGTAGGAAGATTGCTCGCTGATTATGTAAAAAAATGTGTACTTAAGTAGCAACATTCTTGAGAAAACAAAATTTTACTGGATAAGTCCAAATTCACATGAGACTAATATATTCCATCATGAATGATGAGAAAACATTTTTTTCCCATTTTTGGCCACCTTTTTGGCGTTTTGAACCACTGTGCACTGTGATATCTGAAATTCCTATAGTTTTAATAGAAGAACCTATCTAATTAGGACTACAAATAATAAGTCTTGCAGCTTTTAACACTTTCAATTTAAAATTACCTTTTTCTAATTTTAAATATATACAAAATTCTTAGACATGAATTAACAATTTATTGAAAATATATATTTCATGAATAAAGAAACTAAAAGTTGAAGAATTTTTTATTCATTATTATATTAAAAATTCAATAGTTGAAATCTGAGGGTTTCCAAACTGAACCTTCCAGGTTCTGCAAATTGTTCAGATTGAAAGCCTCGACAAAGCGTTTTGGAACAATAAAAATTGTTTGGTTTGAAAAAGAAATTATTCGTAGTTGCAGAATTAAGAATAATAATTGGAGCCTTCTTATACTGTGAGAACATTTTCCCGAAAACGATAAAAATTAAAAAATTACAGAATAAATTTTTCAATACTGAGAAATTTCAAGTCAGAAGCATTTAAAATTAAAGAGATGTGAATTTAAACGTCATCATACAACTTCCGTTTCAAATCCTTCTGAAAAATTTTTAATTGGAGATGCTAAAAATTGTATCATTTTACTTCGACACTTTATAAATTGTGCTATTTAAAATTCAGGGTCAAACAGTTATCAGTGGTCCAAGGTGGTCCGCATTGGATTCGTAAATAATTTACAAATCCGAAGCGGAACAGTTCTGCGTTCGAAATTTGAAATCTAAATTATTTAAATATTCTTCCATATATAAATATATATGTGGCATTCCATGCAGGATTTACATTCAGAATTTTTTTTGGTGCAAATTTATTTTTTTTAATATTCTTTAATGAAAGATAAAAGACATGTATTTTTTTTCATCATGATATGCAAATTTTTGACTTTATGAATTTTCAAACTTTTGACGATTTAAGAAAGTTCCTCTTATCGGCTGATAATATTGAAAAAAGTATTTTATTAACAAAATATCTAACCATCATGAAATGTATGGTTTTTACTCACTTTTCGAATGGAGACATCGAGAAATCGATCCAACCAATTGTTTATAACAAAAATTACGATTTATCAAACAAAGTAATATTTTTCAAATTTAGGCATCTTTTTAAAAAAATTTTTTTATAATGTTTTTCGAACATTTCTGCAGAAACTCTGAAAATTTCAGAATGGGCAGTTGAGAGTTGTGGTTGCAATATGAATTTTCAAACTTTTGCTCTCGCACTCGAAGTACGCGTTTGCTCAAGTTCGTGGCTCGCTCTCTGCCGAAATATTTGAAAAACATTATAAGAAAAGAAAAATTATGAGAAGGGATGCCTGAATTTGAAAAATATTACTTTGTTCATTAAATCGTAAATTTTGTTATAAACAATTGGTTGGATCGATTCCTCGATGTCACCATCCGAAAGGTGAAGAAAAACCATACATTTCATGATGGTTAGATATTTTTTTGCCAAAATACTTTTGTCAATAGTATCAACTATTGAGAGGAACTTTCTTAAATCGTCAAAAGTTTGAAAATCCATCAAGTCGAAAACTTGCATGTCATGATGAAATAAAAAAATACATGTCTTTTATTTTTCATCAAAGAATATCGAAAAGAAAAATTCGCGCCAAAAAAAATTTGGGATGTAAATCCTGCATGGAATGATCCATATATATAAATTCACTAAAGCATTTTTTGTGTGGTACAATTTATTACTGCTGTAATCAATGGTAAATGCACAATTCGAGAAAGCTTCATAAGTAGAAGTGTTATCATAAGGAAATAATCAATTTTGATAAAAACCACCCCTGCAATTGAACAAATCATTAGCAGTTGGAAGCACGCAAAGCAATTTTGAGTCTTCTATACAAAAAACATGTTTACACAGGGC
This sequence comes from Neuroterus valhalla, assembly GCA_011762715.2. Taxonomy (NCBI): domain Eukaryota; kingdom Metazoa; phylum Arthropoda; class Insecta; order Hymenoptera; family Cynipidae; genus Neuroterus; species Neuroterus valhalla. The sequence goes on along the minus strand of WSXT02004718.1, from coordinate 10,926 downwards.
CGTTGAACGCTTCTGTGTACAGTCTCAGTAATCCCAACTCTGGCTAAATTATATAATATCATATTCAGTCTTTAGAGTTTGAATATATAATGATCGGGAACATTCTTCCAGAACTCGAAAAATGAGTCGTCATTATTTTTGAATTTCGAATGACCACTAGGCTGGTCTCTCTTTTCAAAATCATATTTTTTTGTTCTCACTCTCTAGTTTTGATCAAATGCTCAAAAAAGAATAATTCGCAAGTTCGAGAGAAGTCTGTTGAAGCCCCTGAAGAAAGACCCTCCTCGTCACCTATTTCGGAGAAAACCGAATCTCATGACAATTTTTTAACATATAATAATTTTATTTCATTCGACACTCATAGCTCCCTTGTTATTTCATCTCCCTTGTATGAATGTGAAATTGTGTTGAAGAAAGCAGGAGTGAAGATTTTGCTTCAGGCATCAATCAGACAACTTTAAACAGTTTTGTGATTTGATGGATTGATTACACTTCTCACCATAGAATCAACGATTGCGTGACAGGTGAAATGGTTTCTCAAACGTGGTGGGAAAGTCAAGGGTATTTCGGTGGTTGGAATTTCGGAAGTGTCCAAATCCACAAAATAAATGGTCAAGGTTATTAATTCAAAAATGATAATGCCAAGCTTCTTTATATTCCGATTTTGAATTTTTCCGGATTCTGATATTTTCAAAGTGTGAAATTTCTGGAACTGAAGAATGTGAAATTTCATTTTCGAAGCTTTAAAATGTTTTCAGAACTCATAGTTTGTCATTTGATTCGAATTTTTAAACATTTTTCTCGCCTTCAATTTAGAAGGGCTTCCAACATCAATTTGAATGTCGAGAACTTTTAATCCAGCTTCAGCAATGTTCAGAAATACATTTCTTGAAACACTCAAAAACGTGTGCGTTCAAATTTTTGATTACTCGAAATTCCTCGGCTCAACAATATTCCAAAGTTCAGATCTTTTGCTCGTTTCAAAATTCAACTTTGAATTACAGCAAAAATTGCAGAAAGACAAAGAAATCTTCTATTAATCAATTAATTCATTAATTAATTAATTCATTCATTTGCTTGGTCCAAATTGTTCCCGCTTGATTTGAGAATAATTTTTTATTACGGCACTATGATAGTTTATCTGTACTACTCCAGTTTGGCATCTTTAAAATTGTTTTCCCACTTAAAGTAACATGAATTGTTCCTCTTGCATGAGAATATTTCATCATTTACATCCAAGTCATTTATTTTCAATGACTTAGTTTCAAGATCCTAATTTTAAAATCCTTTAATTGCAAACGAAGTTTGCCATTATTTCAATTTTAACGCTACGAGTTTCAATTAGTTAATGTTAAAAGCTTTCAGAAATAACATCATTCTCATGGTCTTCACAACGACACAACTTTTAAAGCGTACAATTTAAAATTCTTCAATTTCGAACGCTAAAAGTGGCAGTGAATTTTTGTTATACCTCAATCTCATTTTTAGTTTCGAAAAACATATCTAGTCACTCTTATGCCAGTAAATATCATAGAATTACTCCTTGATCAAGATTTTCATGATTTTTAAAACGTTCGTGATTCTAATTCAAAATACAATCTTCAGTACGCAGTTGTAAGATAGTTTAATAACTGTTGAGGCCTATAAAAAGAGATTTTCAGCTTCAAAACCTTGAATGCTAAATAATTTTTTGCATACATATTGAATTTTTGATCCTCCATCAATTGCTCAGGACTTTATATTAAGACATCAAGAACTGAGAAACGTCTAGTTGAATCAATTTCAAAAATACAAATTCTACATTTTATAATTTTTGAAAATCAATTGAAAAATCCATGTATTTTATTGATCATTCGTATCTCATGATATGACATTGATCTTCATGGTGAAAAAAAAACATTTTTCCTGTGTAAAATCCGACAATTTGGTTAAATGTTGAACTACCAGGTTGAAAATTTATGTTTCTGTCGAGGTTCATCATTTATGATGAATTAAAAAATTAGAAAAATTGATTTATTCGGTTGAAAATTGATCTATTTTTAAAAAAATTCATGTATATATTGTGAAAAAATCGTGTTTTTAGTAGGAAGTTGTAATCTTATTTGTTTGAAATTAATTTGTCCTGTTCAAAAATGCAACTGTTTGATTGAAAATTTCCTGTTTTAGTTAAGGATTGATTCCTTTATATTGTTAATAATTCGTTCATTTTGTTTGAATATTATTATTGTTATCATTATTATTATTATTCAGAGTTAAAATGTTATTTGATTGGAAAATAAACTACTGGTTTAATGATGAACTGCTTCAAAGTTGAACTCCTTTTTAAAAAGAATTAATTTTCGTTTGGTTCAAGATTCATCATTTTAGTTATTAATTCCAATATTTAGCTGTAAATTAACGATCTGGTTGGAAATTTATAGTTTTGGTTCAAAATCCGTAAATTTTGGTAGGAAATCCATTTGGTTTTTTGGTTTCAAAATTCATGTATTTTTTTTTAATTTGTCATTTTTTAGAACATCAATCTTCTTGGTAGAGATTACCTCTACGTTGAAAGATTCAACAATTTGTTTATAAATTCATTCATTTTGTTGAAGATTAATTTTTCTCGTGAAACATTCGTTTTGTTTCAAAAGATTCTCTTATATTTTGGAAATATAACTATTTGGTCTAGAAATTCATCTAGTCTAGGATTTATTTCTTGTGTCGATTTTTTTTTTTTTTTAAAGTAATTTCTTCAATTGAAAATCGAAGTATAGAACTGCTAGTCGAATGATTTTGTATTTCAGATAAAAATCTTCTGATTTGGTCCATATTTCATACAATTTTTTCAAAATTAATTTTTTGGTAGCAAATAAATCTTTTTGGGAGAAAATTGATCTTCGAATGTTCTGTAATAATTTATTTTTTTAGAGCTAAATTCTTTTTTTGAGAATTTAACTATTTCGTTGAATCCTTTTTTTATGTCAAAAATTTGACTCTTGTTCAAAATTTGTCTTTTTGGATTGAAAATTCACCTTTCTGGGTTGAAAATAAACTTTTGTGTTAGAAATGCATTAAGGATATGTTGAATTTCATACTATTTTGTTGGGACTTTGAATATTTCTTCCAAGTCTTCTTCCTTTGTAGGGAATTCACCTCCTTTTGTTTAAAATGCATCCTATTTGATAGCAAATTAAATTTGTCGGTTTGAAAGTTTAACCGTTTTTTTTGGGAAATTTGGTTCAAATTCTGAGAGTATATGAACTTCATTTACTTCACAAATTTCAAATTTAACATTTATTATGGTTCCTTACTTCGTGAAATTCAAATTCTGTCTGTTTTCCAATACCATACAGTATTTACATTTCTTCAATACTTTTGGAGCCTTTCCAATTATATTTAACCTTTTTGAGTGTTGCAAATTCGGACCCTTTTGAAGAATAACTAAAGCTTGAGGTTTGAATATTTTATAGACTTTTAAATTTCGCCACGCTCGAAAAACCAGCTTCCGTACTATCACTGAAGTTAAGCAGCGTTGGTCGTGGTTAGTATTTGGATCGGTAACCATCCGGGAATACCGCGTGTTGCTGGCATGTTGGCGGGAGCAGACCTGTGTACACACATAAATAGCATAATATCTTGATTGATCTTAACTGCTCTTCTTCATACGTAGATGTCGAAAAAATGCCTATTGTTTTGTATCATATACGTACATTCCATTTCTTCTTAGAAAATTATTTTTGCGATATGAAAATTAATCTTTTTGTCTGAATATTCACTTTCATGGTTGAAAATTGAAGTGCCCCAATTGAATATTTATCTTTTTATTCGAAAATTCATCTTGTTGGTTGAAAAATGAACCATCTAGTTGGAAATCCGTTTTTTTTTTGTTATCGTACATAGATTTTTTCAATTGTAAGTTTGACTGTTCCAATTTTTGTAGAAAATTATATTTTTATGTTGAAAATTAGAGTATTCTTCAAAAATTGATTCATTTTGCAATATTTGATCTGTTGTGTTAAAGGATGTTTAGAATGAACGTCATAAATAAAAATAAATGTTTGGTTTTGCGACAAATATAAATATGTTACTCCCTTTTGACCGGGAAAATTGAAAAACTGGACTTTCAGGAACCGGCAAATGACCAGGAATTTGAAATTGTCCGCCTGATTCTGTACCTTCCCCACTCCGCGAAAATATACGATTTTGAATGCCTTCAAATAAATTCAATTATTTTAAATGTTTTGAAAGATTCACTTCCAATTTCGAAACTTGTTCTTCTCGCAATATCCAATTTATCGACTCTCTTTCGTTCATAAACTGTGTTCTACTTATAAAAAAAATGCTCTTTACTGTATTCTTGATTCCTCATTTCAGGCAAAAAGAAAAATGACTCCAAAAAATTCGCAAAAGGGAGCTGGTCTCCACTCACAAGAACACCTTGAATGAAAGGAAGAGAACTTACAAGTGTTCACCCTCTTAAAATAATCAAGGAATCCTTTCAACTCTTCCCGAATATTCTTCCGTTGGAGAGAAACCTAAAAATTTAAGAGATGCACAAAATTCGACTCTACGTCGTCCAGGAGCAGGAGGAGGCACCGGACGGAGAATATTTTGATGAGCCTGATCATCCACCTCCGATGATGCAAAGAAGGAATTCCAGAAGACCTGGTGCAGTCAGGGTTAACGTGATTCAAAAGGACAGAAAGGCTGACTCCATTTCTCCAAAGCTGAAGCAAATTCGCCAGGAGATGAACAAATGCGACGTGAATTCCCTCGAGAAGACTCTTTCTCTTTCAAACAGGCGAGGAAGCCTGGTTCGCATTGAGAATGGCGTGAGGGCTGGAAAACCCAAAATTCCTCCACCTTTGCCCATAAGGACGACTACTTTATTGCCCCGAAAAACTGTCTTCGCTTCTCCGCGAATTAAACAGCTGGCTCTGAATCTCCAGGAGAAGATGATCGAAAGACATGCTAAAATTCAGGGAGAAAATATTGCGAATGGAAATGCCCAGGTCACAAATGAGAATGTCCAGGTTGGATATAAAAATGTCAAGATGAGAAATGAAAATTTGGAGGTTGGGAATGAAAATATCTGGGTGAGAAATGAGAACCTCCAGGAACTGAAGGATGAAAATTCAAAGTTGGGAGTTCGCAGGCTGATTAACAAGAATGAGAATTTTTTGAGGGGGCTCACTCCTATTATTGAGAATCTGAATGGGAATGGAGAAGTTGATGAGATGAGGAAGGTTGAGAGGCAGAAGAACGGAAATCTTTGGATTAGCAAACGTGCATGCGAGTATGATGAATTAGAGGAGGGAAATGAAATGGAAAATGATGTAAACGAAAGATTCGATGGTCGATTGTCAAAACTCGTGCGTGTTAAAAGTGACGTGGTTCAAGGTGGCATGATTCAGGATGGTGACGTTGTCCAAATTGGTGATGGAGGTACATCTACTGGGTCTCTGATTCTGCGCAGAAATAATAAATTCAACAGATATAGGGTGAGTTTATGTGGTTTATTTGAACGGCTCAGGTGATTGCCAACGAGTGTGAAACTTGTAGTTTGAGCCGGTGGCTCGAAGCACGAGTCAGAGGCTCGAAGCATGAGTCGGAGGCTCGAAGCATGAGTCGAAGGCGCGAAGCACGAGTCGGAGGCTCGAAGCACGAGTCGGAGGCTCGAAGCACGAGCCGTAGGTTATCGCGAGAGCGATAACGCACCTGCATCACATGCTTTTTACAAAACTGTCCAAGTAAATTAATAAGCAGTTTTTCACACTATGTTTCTAAAATTAGTTTTGGCAATTCAATAATTCAAATTAATTACTTTTCCGGGATTCTTCAAGTTTCAAATAAGCTAGCTTCGGATTTCTTCCAATTTTATAAGTTCTCAAATTCTCACTGCTTTCATTTGAAAAGTTTGGAAATATCACTTATCCTTTTTTTTGGTTGAGAGATTATCTTTTTACTTAAAAATTCAACTATTAGATTTTTTATTGAGAATAAATCTTTCTTGGTTGAAAACTCAACTACATGGTTGGAAGTTGAACATCTTTGTTGAACATTCATGTTATGAGTTGAAGATTCCACTATTTCGTTGAAAATTTGTTCTTTTTGACGCGTGCCTAGGGCACGCGTCTGTCTAATCTCGCGCTTCGCGCCCGGTTTTTGTAGTACCTCACTTTGTGTATATACTTGTCGAAACTGAAAAACAAAACTTTGGTTCCTGTTACTTTTTAATTGTCAATTCTCCTTTCTTAAAGCTCCTTCGGCTTTAACGAATCCATTCTGATCGCGTGTATCATGCTTCGCACTCGGTTTGAATTTTTTCAAAACGTCTTATGTCTTAACTTTTTTATGTATCGAATCATGTAACTCAACCTTAGACTGTTTAATATTACAATTCATAATGAGCACTGATCATGAACAAAACAAATACAAATAGTCCTGTCTTTATAATTTTCAAAATTTGTAATCCTTTTTAAATGAACAATTTTTTGGTCTAATATTTCTTCGTATCTCGTATAGTTTTAATGGAAACGTGAATTTTTTATTTGAAATGTTGTTTTTCACGAATACAACAAAAACTATGCGTCACATGGAAAAACAGTTTGTTCCAAATTTGTAGGCCTTATTGAAGTAAGCAGTTTGTACACGAACATTTTTTCGCGTCTCGTACAGTTTCTCCACAAGATGAATTTTTTTATTTTTAATGGCTGATAACAAATTTGCAGATCTTTATTAGGTGAACAATTTTGTTTACATACACTTTTTTCCCAATTCGTACCTACAGTTTGGTCACAAAGTTAATTTTTTTATTTTCAATGTGATTTTCCCCATTAAAACAAAAACTGCGTTTCCTATCAAAAAATGTTAAAAATTTGTAGACCTTTCCAAATTAAAAAATTTTGTTTTGGAACATTTTTTTCTTATCTTATACCGTTTGGACGCACAAAATGGATTTTTTATTTTTATGTTGTTTTTGCAAATGAAACAAAAACTACGTTCCTCATCAAAAGAATTATTCAAAACAAATTTGTAGATCTTTTTTAGATGAAAAATTGATGTTAAATAACTTTTTTCCGTATCTCTCAGAGGTTGATCGGAAAATGGAATTTTTTTCGAGCATTTTGAATACTTGATCTTTCTTGCTAAGAAGCTTAACTATTCCGTCGAAAATCCTATTATTTTTGTATAAATCTTTGAGCATTCAACTATTCAATTCCAAATTCATATTTTTTGGTTTCATGCAACAGTTTCTAATTTGAAATTGAAATGTTGGCTGAAATATTTCCTATTATTTTGTTCGTTAAGGATCACTCTTTCTGATTAAAATTCAACTCTTTCAAAATTTAATTATCTTATCAAAAGTCCAACTTTTCTATTGCAAAGTAATCTTTTTTGGTCAAAAATATTATTTCTTTGAGCACTCGTTTTTTTTTTGGTAGAAAATATGTCCTTCCAGATTGAAAATTTTACTGACTTCTGAAAAATTCGCCTTTTTAACTCGAAAACTTCACCCCTTAGTTCAAAATTCAACTTTTTCCGCTTAAATTTCATCTTTTTTCTAACAATTCGACCAATTGCTTGCCAATTCATCTTTGTAGATTTGAAATTTGAATATTCAATAAATTTTGAACTTTGTGTTAAAAATTCAACCGCTTTGTTAAAATCGTTTCCTTTTCCTCTTCAACTTTTTGATTGTAGATGTAAGTAGTTGATGATTTATGTTGATTTAGGTTTAAAAGTCATCTTTCTTGACAGGAATGTTTTTTCTTTTTGTTCAAAATTCATCTTTCTAGGTTGAAAATCCAACAGTGTTATAAAAAAATCGTCATTTCGGCTCAGAGTCTCAACAATTCTTCCAATAATGCAACTGTTAGTAGTTGGAATTATTTTTCCTGAAAATTCGACCATTTGGTTTCAAATTCATCCTTTTAGGTTAAAAATTAAACTATTTTGTTGAAGACTCGTCTTTTTGGGTAGGAAATGCAAATGTTCTTTTATGGGAAACCTTTTCGATCAAAAATTTATATTTTCTGGTAGAAAATGTAACTGTTCCTAGAGAAATCTCCTTTTTTTATTGAAGCATTAACTAATATCTTTTCGTTGAGGATTGATAATTTTTGATTACAAATTCTTTTTTTTTTCAATTCGATTATTCTATTAAAAATACAAACATGGGTTAAACTTTCAACTGTCTTTTGAGAAATTCTCGTTTTTGGCTTGAAAACTCAATTGTTTTGTTTAAAATGTAACTTCTTTCAGTTGAAGTCCAATCTTTCTTGTTCAATTATTCGACCAATTGCATGCAAGTTGTGAATCCAACTATTTGGTTGATGTTTATTCTTTCTTCGAAATTTCCTCTCTTTCGCTTCAATGTTTAACTGTTTGGTTGTAAATGCAACTGTTTGGTTGATAATTAAAATTAATTCTTTTGCCTGTCAGAAATTCAAGTTCATCAAAAATTCATTCTTGCAGTTTGAGAGTTCAACTCTTTTCTAAAAAGACTTCTTTTGCCGTCGAAAATTCAAATGTTTCGTTGTAAATTTGTCCCGTTTAGTTGGAGAGTCATCTTATAAGGCAGAAAATTTTTTTTCACATAATTCATCACTCTCGGTTAAAAATTTAACTTTCTCCTTTAAAAAATCCGTAATTTAAGCTCAATTATTCATTTATTCTTTTTATAATGCAACTGCTTATGGTTTAAGGTTACTCTTTTTTGTTCAAGAATGCGATATTTAGTTTAAAATTCATATTTGTTGGTTGAAATATCAACTATTTTGTTTAGCTTGAAATTATTCATTTGGTTTATATTTTTTACGGCGTCTTGGGGGAGGGTCAAGCTTTTTGTTATTATCAGTAACGAAGAGGAGGAGGGGTTGAAAAACTTAAAAACAGCGTGACGTAGTTTTTGAACGTCGACCTTCTCCTCAAAGATGTTGTAAATACGTTCGGAATTTAGGTATAATCTTGGTAAATTCTGAACAAGCAGTATGAAAGACTTTTCTAGACAAGTTGAATCAAGTGCAAGGACATCCGCGAGTGGTGTTAGCCTGATTGAGATCCTGCTCAACTGACTACCTTGGATTCATTAGTCGTGCATCAAGAAACATCAGCAAAGCAGTTCTTGAGTTACAAGTCCTTCTCTTATGCACATCAATAATTTCTTTCACCATTTTATCCAGGGGTCACAATTTTATTAGAGAAACTCGCTCTACTTATTATATTTATCTCCCATATTTCATCAATATTTAATATTGTCGACGAAAAGTCATAAGAAATGAATTACTAGTTCTGAATTAATAAAATTTCACGTGAAGATAAATTCGATAGAAGCCATAAACATTCATATGCTTATGATTTTATAGTACTTTAAAATTTTAGATCGCATCATTTTCATTATCAGGGTGGCGACTTGACCGGAAACCCGGGACGGAACGAGAAATGACCGGGAATTCAATTTTAAAACCGGGAAATTACTTCACTTAACCTAGAATACTCAAAATTATACCGTGAAAATACCAGAATGGCCGTTTTATTTTTATAAGTTAAAAAGAGATCTTATCATTTGATTTGAAGAATGGGACGTTCCTTTAGTCTCATTCTGACAATTTTAAAATATATCTATACTTTATGTTGCTCTGTGAGAATTTTTTTAGCTGAATCAAATTTGATAATCGAATGGTTTATAGCCCAAACATACAGAAAGAATTATTTTCTCAATTAAAAAAAAAAGGATTTATTGCGACAGGGAATTCAAGAAAAAAAATTATAGTTTTTATTTAGGGGAAGGGAATTTCAGTAAAGACATATTATTTCACTTGGAACTGAGAATCCTTTACATAGAACGGAAACTTTTCAAAATAATTTTTATTCGAATTGAGAAGAGAGAAAATTGAGAAAATTGTTCCCCCAATTTGAAATTTGTCAAAATTTGAAAGTCGCCTCTCCTTAATCTTAAATGAAGAAAATACTTCAAGCATTTTTTAGAGTAGAAGCAATATTTCCAAGACGAAATATTTCTAAAATATAATATAAAACTTATTCATATTGTTCATTGCGAATTCATCCTTTTTCAGTTAAAAATGATCTACTTTGTTAAAAATCAATTCATCTGTTGTTATTGGAGATTCAAGTATTTAATTGAACATTGATTTTTGAATTTAAAAATTAAACTATTTATTTCCTTTATTGAAAATTCGCCTCTTTTGTAGAAAATTAATCTTTAGGGTTGAAAATTCTTATTTTTCGCATAAAATACATTCAACCCAGTTGAAAATTCATCAATTTACCTGAGAATTCATAAATTTGGTTGAAAATTAATTTCTCTAACTGAAAATTGAGGTTTTACATCCTTAATAAAAAATTATCTTTTCTAGTTCAAAATCCAACTATTTGGATCAAAATTTGTTTTTATGGATCGAAAATCCAATTAGTTCCTTGAAAATTCACATGTTTTGTTGAAAAGTTGATTTTTGGTATAAAATTATCTTTTTCTTCGAAAGTTACCCTTCTTGTTGGAATTGAAAATTCAATTATTTCACTGAAAATTCACATATTTTTTTTGAAAAAATGGATTTTTTGGTATGAAATTATCTTCTTCTTCGACAGTTACTTTTCTTGCTTGAAAATTCTTCTTTTCATTTAACAATAATTCAAGTTAAACAGTTGAATATTTTTCAAATCAGTCGAAAATTCATCCAGTTGGAAACTCTTATGTCTTCGACCAATTTGTTGAAAAATTTTATTTTTTGGTTGAAAATTATTTTTGGACAAAATTTCAACTATTCTAGCGGGGGGTTCATCATTTCAGGTAAAAACTCATATTTCTGGTTTAAATTTTACCCTCTGCAATTAAACGTTCACAATCTTATTTAAAGATTCATCATTTTGCTTAAAAATCGGTTTGTTTGGAAGTTTTTTTTTTTTTTTTTTTTTTTGTTA
>WSXT02004707.1:0-14949 GCA_011762715.2 Neuroterus valhalla | reverse complement strand
TGGCCTAATGACATAATAACAATAATAATACTAGATTTCAACCAATAATATCCTAGCACAATAATTAATGGAATAGATATCTATACCTTGGTATGAGCAAATGCAAACTGTATGAAAGGTGTCACTTTGGATTGTAGAGGCATTCGGATAGCAAAGCACGTTATAGTAACGCGTTAATAATTACGTTATGTTACATGTACTCACACATGCTCCAATTATAACGATTCTGTGTTTGTCTTCTCTCCATTTGTCAACAGCACCACGATTGAACGAGAATCCTACTATGAATCGATAATTCAAAATTACCTCCTATTTTCATACAAATAATTACAAAAAACTCCCTTAGGCCAGTCAGCAGGGCTGAATTAAAGGCTAAATTTTATATTGAATTCCGGAACTTGTTTATTTATGGATTAATTGAAGTTTTGTTAATAAATTTCAGGAAAATTTATAATAAAGTTGCAAACTTGCATGATGATTTAAATTATTGTTTAGAACTAAACGCAAGAATTTCAACCTCATTGTTTATACGCTACATGCATTTCTTTATAACTGTCGGTTCTCGATTTTTTTAAAGTATGGCTCAGTGACAAAAAATGCAATAATTTTGCAAAGTGTTTGCAATTTTTTCAATTTAATGCTACATATGTAGTGTTGAGTTTGCAACCCAATACGTGATCGGAAACTTGTTCAAATTTCAAATATTAACATTTTTAGTCATTCCATTTTTTTGTATTTTTATAGTTTCGTCTTTTAGAAATGTTTTCTTTCAATTATAAACATTCGAAGGTTTACAAACGTTCTTTAGTACACTAATTCAGATTTATAAAGTTGGTAGCACCTGTGTAATTGAACCAACAATTGTTAGCAATTTGTGGAAATCGTTGGGGAATTTAAAAGTCACTACGCTTTTATGAGGTTGCGCAAAAGTTGCATAATGATATTATCATTTTTCTCATTTTTTGCCTTCTCATCAGAGGGTGCCACTATTTTGAAAACTATCATAGTGTTAGTGTGTTACTAAGGTATTAGTAACAAGGTTATGAATTAAGGAGTCATGATGAAGTCTGACGCTAGTTGTTTCATTTGTGACTTAAATTTGCCAATTGGTGAAACGAATCAAGTGAGAAAAAGAGGAATTAAAACCCTGATTAGTGGAAGATGTCAGTCTTCTGCCAACAGCACGCGGTATTCCTGAACTATGCATAAAAAAAATTATGAAGCAGAATAAAGGAATTTATTTCTCAATTTGTAATGGATGAAAAAGGGATTTTGCAGTTTAAAATTAATGGAAAAGTGTTACGTCTAGATATAATTAAATGAACGGAACGCGGCTGTTCATACTTATTTGTTTGTGCTCATACGAAAAATGTTCAATAAACAGATATGCCAAATAAATGAATTTGTTTATAGAAATTGTTTATAACAATGACGAATAATGTTTCATGGAACTCTTCTGTGTAATATTCTTCTTCTTCAGATGAAAATAAGTATTCGACAGGAAAAAAAAATTTCGAAGTATAGGTATGCCAAATAAGTGAATTTCTTTATAAAAATTGTTTGAACTATTAACTAATATTGTTATTCGGAACTTGTTTACAATTAGAAATTGATTCTCTATATTTTCACAACAAAATTCATGTAAATCATACATTCGAAATCCAAAAAAGCAACAGTTAACGGTTATTTCCATCAATTTGTTTATAACAATTAACAAAATTCAGGATATTTATCTACAAGTTATATTTCTATTTAAAAAAAAAATAAAATCACCAATTCTGCACCTTTGTTAAGAAATATTGATGAATGGGGCTACGTAAATATCCCAAATATAACCAGTTGCAAATTTTAAGTTTATAACAAATAATGAAATAACAAATTCAAAAAACGTGCAACTCTACGTTGAAGTACGGCCCTTCGTGAGTATTCAAAGAAAAAAAGGTCTAATCCGTTGAAAATTGAGGTGTCAGCTTATTTCCGTCCCAAAAAAGTGATTTTTTCCCACTGTGCGCCGTTCGAGGCGACAATCGTTACGCGGCGCCCGCGACAAAAACTTTCTTTAATACTGTCAGAGTGAGAATTGCCAATTTTTTCTTTTTCGAGAACGGAATAAAGTGTTCATACTGCAAGGGATTTGGCCTAATGACATAATAACAATAATAATACTAGATTTCAACCAATAATATCCTAGCACAATAATTAATGGAATAGAGATATCTATACCTGGGTATGAGCAAATGCAAACTGTATGAAAGGTGTCACTTTGGATTGTAGAGGCATTCGAATAGCAAAGCACGTGACAGTAACGCGTGTTAAACTTTTACCACGTTCGGAGGCCTAGAAGTTATAAATGATCGAATTTGTTTAAATATTTGTTATGGAAAAATTATAATTTTGCAAATTTGATTTAGAAAAAAATTTTCTTAGAAAAAGAAAACGCTTCAGAACTGCCGTACCAAATTTCATTCGATTATTAAAAACGAGTCGTAAGTTAATAATTTTTCTATTAAAAGTTGCAAAAATAATTATTTCTAAAAATAATGAAAACGGTGCAGTTTTTCTAAAAACAGTTCAAAGTGTTTTTTTTGTAATGCTATTATGTACAGATTTTTCAAATTGTTGTCACTTTTCAAAAAATCACAAAAATTTCATGGGCACAGTTGACGCACCTTACTCATTGCGTCTTTCAAAGTACTCCCTCTCCTCCTTCTCGAACTTATTAATAGATCTCGATCATTAGACAAGGAGTGGTTTGTGCATGCCCATTACACCGATTGATAAATGGTTCAATGCTTAGACCATAACTGCAGTCGATAAATAAATTTCAGTATTACCGCGAACAGTTGTCTGGCTCTTCCACATGCCACGAAGCTTCTCACGAAAGTTTGACAGTTTCAATCTAGCTGATCAGCCCGACAGGCATGCAAATAACTTCACTCCCCACTCTCCATTCATCGAGCTGCGGTATCAAATTATCCATCGCTATTTCCTGAAATTGAACTCCTATAAGCGCGTTGTAAACTGGGAAAATGGTGACGCTGAGCAGTGAAACGCTGAACAGTGAAACGCTGAACAGTGAAACGCTGAACAGTGAAACGCTGAACCGTGAAACGCTGAACAGTGAAACGATGACGCTTGAGTGCGGTGACACTTGCCCCTTTATCGTCACTTACATGCACTACACAGTAAGCAGGTGTGTATGCGTTGTGCGTAGCAGCATATTTAGCCGAAAAGTAAGCACGGAGATTTCGGATAACAGTGTATTTTCTTTGGAAGAATCATCCTGACAGAATGGAATGTGTCCAACATCGTTCTTCACTGGTAAAACTTTTGTTGCAACTTTTGTTCGGAGTGAAACTTGCAAGCAGAAGAAAAAAAGGAAGTTCCTTCAGGAGGGAAATTTACGTTTTATTATGAATTTTTGTTCTACGTCTAATGATTGTCATTTTCATAATTGTGCTAGACGTGTCAAGTTTACATTCTTTCGTTTCTTCTGGAGTTTGACTTCTGACGTGTGTCGTTTTGACACACATTTTATATCCAGGGTGTCCAAAAAGTCCCGGGACGGTTGGATATTTCCTCAGCTAAAATATTTGTCAAGAAAGTGAAGGCTATTCCTGGAGTGAATTTCAACGAGGAATTCAATGCTGACCTTCATTTTTATCTTAAAGTTGACCCTCGTGGCTTTTTGAAGGTTGACTTTGTTTTTTTTTCTAAATGGAACCCCCCTCTTTTACACCTGTAATCGATAGAGCGGAAAGTTCTACGCTCAGGTACGTACCCATGTCATAGGTTAATTGTAACGTTCAAGGTCAGTTAGAGGTTCTTTAAAATTAACAAAGTTTGCCAAGAGGGCAGTGCAATTCCTGAAGTAAATTTCAACAAGAAATTCATTGGTGAGCTTTTAATTGATCTTGGTGATGATTTTCTAGGTTTTTCAAGGTTTTTTTTCAAGCGGTTTACGTTTGCGTTCAGCATTACCCATGAACAACGACTTGGACGTAGTAAATTCTGTTCCCTTTGGGGTACTTGATTAGCGTGAGTCCCCTTGCCTCTCACGTTTCGAGGTGCTTTATTAGCGTGAGTCCCCTTGCCTCTTACGTTTCGGGATGCTCTAATTGACCTTGAACATTACAGTCGACTTATGACTTGGGTACGTACCTGAAAGCAGAATTTACCGCTCTATTGATTGCAGATGTAAAAAAGGAGGTTTCCATAAAAAAAAACAAGTTTGACCTTCAAAAAGCCATGGAGGTCAACTTCAAGGTCAAACTGAAAGTCACCATTGGATTCCTCGTTGAACTTTTGTTTTAGGAATGACCTCAACTTTTTTGAAAAATATTTAACCTGAGGAAATATCCAACCATCTCGGGACTTTTTGGAAAACCTGTATATTAGGTTATCCACTTTGCTCTAGTACTAGATACGATACTTCGGTATAGTAGAAAAAGGAACATCGTACCTGGAAAGGCAGGACTAAGGAAAAATTAGTGAGTAGGCCCACTAAAAAATTATCTGTGTGAAATAGGAAATTTGTATGTTTACAAAAAGAAAGATTTTCATTAGGCCTCCTATTTTTTATTTCGAAATACATTAAAAAAACATATAAATATAGAAATATATTAATAATAATAATATGATATTATATATGAGAATTTAATAATGTAAGAAATAAAAAAATTCAAAAATGTAATAGGGAAGACTATCACTGACATTTAATTTTGTCTTGTTATCAATTTGGAATTCGAAACCATGAAGTATTGACAACTTGTCATTCACGAAGCATGATTGACAATTCCAGTATTATCGTTCACATACTAATTAAGAATATTCACCAAACCAATTGAATATGTTCGCATTAACAGGTAAAGTTGAGTATAACCAAGCCTTTCAACATCGCATAAATAGAACTGTTTTTGTATCGTAGTTATATCCCAATATCTATTACAGTGTAATACCACAAATCCTTTATTATCAAGGTCAAATATACATCTGATGATAAAAGTTTCAGTAGTATATTTTGATCTGAAAAATTATCTTCTTTATATGAATTTATCTTTAAAATAGTGAAAATCAATCAAATGATAATGAATGATAATAAATAATATAAAAACATGAATAATATTAATGATAATAGTAATAATAATAAATAAATGAATTAATCAAATAAAATACTTTTTGTAGCATAGTTCTATTCCAATATCCATGACAAATGTCAATAGTATATTTTAATATGGAAAAGTTAAGTTTACATGAATTTATTTTGCAAATAAAATAAACTACGTCAATGTCAACTGAACGATTCCGCATTATATTACTGAATCGAATTACTCAACCAATCAATACTGGATCCATGAGTCATTAGATTGAAGACTTGTTTGTGCATTAATATACGTAATATACGTAATACACATATTCGATACGTATAGGATACGTATAAGATACGTATAAGACACGTATAAAATATGTATTAGATAAGTATGATATACATATTAGATACGTATTAGGTACGTATTGGATACGTATTGGATACGTATTAGATATGTGTTAAATACATATTAGATACGTGATAAATACGTATTGGATGCGTAATAAATATGTATTGGATACGTAATAAATACGTATCAGATATGTATTAAATACGTATTAGGTACGTATTACAAATGTATTGAATACGTATTAGATACGTATTACGTATACGTACTGCACAACAGGGCGATAGATCTTAATAATAGGTCTAAGAATAAATGAATAATAATAATACCAATATGAAAATATTAATATTAATAATAATAATAAATAAGTAATAAATCAAATAAAAAAGTTTTCATAACATAGTTCTATTGCAATATCCATCACAAACTTTAATAGCATATTTTTATATAGAAAAGTTAAGTTCATATGAATTTTTTTTTGCAAATAAAATAAATTATGTCATTATCAACTGCACGATTTCGCATTAAATTACTCAAATAAATTACTTAACCAATCATTACTGGATCTACGAGTCATTAGATTGATGACTTGTTTGTTCAGTAGCATATGTAACATACGTAATATGGGTATTAGATACGTATAATATACATATTAGATACGTATTAGGTACGTATTATATATGTATTAGGTACGTATTAGGTACGTATTAGGTACTATTAGATACGTATCAGATAGTAATAAATACGTAATATATACGTAATAGGTACGTATTGCAAACGTATTCAATAAGTATCAGATGCGTATCATTACTATACTGCACAGCAGCGGCAAGAGATCTTTATAACAAGTGTAAGAATAAATGAATAATGATAATAATTTTTATTATTATTGTTATTATTATTATTTTCTATTAATAAATCAAATAAACAAGTTTTTAACATAGTTTTATTACAATATCCATTATAAATTTCAATAGCATATTTTTATATAAAAAATTTAGGTTTACATGATTTTTTTTTGCGAATAAAAAATTTATTTCAATGTCAACTGGACACTCTCGCATTAAATTACTCAAATAAATT
Source organism: Neuroterus valhalla (assembly GCA_011762715.2). Classification (NCBI taxonomy): domain Eukaryota; kingdom Metazoa; phylum Arthropoda; class Insecta; order Hymenoptera; family Cynipidae; genus Neuroterus; species Neuroterus valhalla. Next base: position 8,431 of record WSXT02004707.1, on the reverse strand, counting down.
ACTTAATCAATCATTACTGGATCTATGAGTCATTAGATTGATGACTTGTTTGTGCAACAACATACGGAATAAACGGAATACGGAATATTAGATACGTATTGGACACGTGATAGATACGTATTAGATACGTATTATATACGTATAAGGTACGAAATAGATACGTATTGATTACGTTTTAGATACGTATTATAACTATACTGCACGGTAGCGGCGGCGATAGATCTTCATAGTAAGTATATAAACGTTTCACATTCTCATGGATAGACAATGCATTCTTATCAATCAATTTTATAATAATAATTATAATTATAGTTTGTAATATTCTTCCCTTTTTCTAAAATTTGTTGAAAAATGAGCATTGGAATAGAAAAAAAATAGAAAAGAAATAGATGTAGAAATTAGACAAATTCGCAAGAGAAAATTGAATTATAACAGAAGGTGTTGAAATCATTATTTTCTGGGGGTTCCAAACTTTTTTCATACGGAATGAATTCTTCCCTTTTGTAAGACATAACTAATAACATTCTTCTGATTCCTCAAATAACAGGAAAATCATACTGCCAGAGATCTGATCGCTGGCACGACAACTACATCTGAAATTCTTTGAAATCTTCCAAAATTCTTTTAGCCTCTCAAAATAACTTGAATTCTGTATAATTTTTCATAATTATGTGAAATTTCTCCATGTCCTCTAAAAATTCTGAAATACGAACAAACCCTTAAAAAAGATTTATTTACCTTGAAATGTTTGAAGTCGCAAAGAATTCCTAACTATTTTATGCCGTTTTTTACAGTTTTCAAAGTTCTCTAGAAACTTTACGAAATCCGTTATAGAAGCCTGAAATCTTCAAAAATCAAACAAATTCTTTGCAAGGACCTAAAAAGCTCTTATCTGTTGTCAAATTCTTCAAAGTACCATGGAATATGTGGAAATTAAAAATAAAGTTTCAATGTCCTTCAAAATTGTTGAAATTTCTAGAAATTTGGGAAATGTTTCGGAATCTTACATCAAGTGAATAAATCAATGATTTGGTTAGAGTTTCTTTATTTTTTCCATCACTTTTTCAATATTTCAACATCATTTATCGCTGGATGATTCTAGGTTTTTATGCGGTAGACTTTATGTGATCAGAGAGAAACAATTGAAAAATTGTTACATAAAAATACTTATTGACCTGCACTAAATATCCTACAACAATTTCTCGTAGACCATAACAGTAAGATGAGAATCCTTCAAAATTTGTCAAATTTCGGGGAAACTGTTCAAAATAAAAAATTCACGGAAAAATCTAATCCTCTCTAAATCAAGAAAATATGTGGGAAGCTTAGGCCTACCCTCAAAAAAAAGTGGGAGAGCAGGGACTGTGGGAAGGAAGATGTTACACAAAAGGTATGTTTGGTTGGAGATAGATATGTAGGAAAAAATTTGGTTTTGGGATTGTTCTTGAAAAAAAAGATGATACCAGGAAAAGGAGTTCGAAGGGAAAGATTTATATTACAGGGCTAAGGTAAAAGGTTATGTTCTGGCAAAAATATTTATACTTTTTTTTCTAAAAACATAGAGAGGATCTCAAATTCTGAAAAGTGGCTCCGGCTGCAAGATAATTTTCTTATGCTCCGAGATTTAGCTCCTCCTCAGATAAAACGATAAAAAATTTTCAATCTTCTTAATGGAGTCTTTATAAAATAACTCAAGGGCCATGACACAATTTTGTCGATGGCAAATCGAAACCTTGCCTAAAGCTTTCGCTCTGCTCTAAGAATGTTTTATGATTGATGATGCAAAAACGTAAGACGGTGCACGTTTCCGGATATAGCCTTAGCATGACGGCATTCCTTATCCTCGAAGAGTGATAGTTCCTAGTAGAAGAATTTCGCCATAAGTTCAGCAGCTAAGTTTACCCTTCTCGTAATATTAGTATTTCCATACTCAAATTTATTCCCACTGATAGTGCAAATTCTAAATCGCAATTTTCATCAGAAAATTAGTGAAATTTTTTCTTTTTCAGTGCTAAACTATAGTTTTTTGTCTCGTAGATCGCGGCTTTGTCTCGTTTTTGAAAGGAGAAAATCTCTGTGCATTATGGTCTATCTTTCACATTTTGCTCCTTGGAAAAAATTTTTCTAAAGAGGCTTTGAACCCACGTTTGTATACTGCTTTGTATCCTAAGGCGATGCTGAGACACTGCCTCTTTCGCATAATAAATCTACGTTGAAAGTGAACACACATGCGTACATATGCATAGATTATTATATATGTGCAATTTTTGATTGTTTATGTTCAATTTTTAAAATTTTGCCTCCTGACCGCATATGGAATCTATCCCTCCAAATTTGAAAGTCTGTAAAATATTATTTTTGTCAACCAGGGTAATTATAGAATTTTCGGAATAAAAATAGATAAATTTTTATGCCCTTTGATTTAGATAATTCATTTTATTTTGCGATGAGACTTCCTTTCAATTTAAATACAAATATTTTGCAATTGGAGATAATTTTTCAAGAAGAAATTTCATGCACAGTTAGGGGCCGTTCAAATATTCATTATGCTATTTTCCCTTCTTTCCAGTAAAAACTTCTTTTAAAATTCATTTGAAAACGATTCAAATGAAACACCGCACAAGGGGACATATCATCCAAGGAGTTGAATTTTAGAACCAAAAAATTGACTTTTAAAAACATTAGTAAGATTTTCAAATGAATGAAACAATCTTGAACACCTATTTTTAATTCCTAAACCCAAAAATATAATTTTTTTCAACAAATCTAGAATTTCGTTAACTTTATCGTTTAACAATAACGTTAACTTTCAACTCAAGAAGGTAAATTTTCAGCAAAATATTTTCAAATTTTCAGCTTAAAAAGACGAACTCTCTCCATAACCAAGAATTTTCATCTCTAGAATATAATTTTTAACAAAAAGTTTTAGCTTGAGTCAGATAGTTGAACTTTTTATGAAAAAAAAGAATTTCCACTATCATGAGATTAATTTTAAACAAAACACTTGAACTTCTAAGCCAAGAGGATAAATTTTTATTAAAACGGTTGAGTTTTCTGAAAAAGTTCTAGAATTCTCAACCGAAAAGAACATATTCTTGAAGAAAGTTAATTTTAAAATAAAAAAGTTGAACTTTTTATCGGGACAATAGAATTTCTAATCCAAATAGACTATTTTCTGACAAAGCAGTTGAGTATCGTAGCTGGAAAGACAAATTTTCGAACAACAAAATTTATTTATCAACAATATAGATGAATTTCCTTTGAAATAATTAAATTTAAAAAAAAAACTTTATTTTCAACCAAAAATTTTATATTTAGTCCCTCAAAGACTAATCATTAAGAAAAAAATTTAATTTTTTTGGTCAAAAAGGACATATTCCTATAAAAATAGTAGTTTTCAACCAAAAAATATAAATTTTCAATCAGATAGTTTATTTTTCTTCAAAAACAGGACAGTTCGATTTAAAACTAAGTAAAAAACCAGTTGCCAATAATACCGTTGAATTTCAAGCCTTAGAGGCAAATTTGCTAGTTAAAAAGAATTTTTCTTCAAAACAGTTGAATTCTCCCCCTGAAAATACAAACTTTCAGCCAGAGAAGTAATTTGAGTCCGAAAAGAAACCTAATCTCCAGCAGACCAGCTAAACTCCTAATAAAAAATTAGTTTTTCCCCTGAAATATGCATTTTCAAGAAGAAAGTTAATTTTAAACAAGACAGTTGAGCTTCTTACGAAATCTTATTTCATTTTACGAAGTATTTGGATGCTAAAAATTGAAGATAACTTTTACACCGAAAAACTAAACTTTCTATGAGGATATCAATTTCCCTGACTCGAGAAGGTGAATGTCTATCGATACAGTAGCACTTTCAAGAGAAAGACACAATTTTTCTACAAACCTATTAAAATTTTCACCTAGAAATATGATGTTCCCCAAATATTATTTTTATTCAAACAAACGAATGTTGAAATAGAAACGACCAACTTTTATTCAAAAAAGAAAAAAGTTTGATTTGCAGTCGGAAATTCTCCTTCAACTGAAACGGACAACAAATTTCTAAGAATATAGTTTTATTTGCAAACACAGTGAACACAGAAAGAAGAAAGAAGAATTTCTCAAAATTACTAAAATCTTCAATAAAATCGGAGAATCTTTATGAAAAAAGATTAATTTTGGACCAAATAGATCAAAGTGAACTTCTCAATCAAAAAGAATGGAATATCATTTAAAACAACCTAACAAGGGGTGATAGACCCCTACTAGAGGTTTTCTGAGAAAAATCAGGAAGGCGCAATTTTGGACAATTTTCGAGAAAAATGGATTTGAAGAGTTGCGAGCGGATGGTCGTTGAGCTAGCGTAAATATATTTTCAAGCACCTGGTAGCTCACCCGATAAGGCGTTGAACTGATAGTCGCAAGGTTGCACGCTCGATTCCCGCTGCCTGCACTTTTTTTAAAATTCGAAACTGTTTATTCATTCGTTTCCTAATAATTTAGAGAAAATTATGATTTTGAATGATTGTTTAACAATTTCTAAAATAAAAAGTTTGTTTTAACAATTTATTATCTCTCGTTTGGAAAGGTGTGTATTTTCTTTTGAATTATTAATTATTTAATTATTTGTAGTATTTATATTTTAAATTAAATTAGGAAATAGGTGTTTCAAATGAAAATTGCACGGAATGGAAATGTTTTATACAAAATACCCAAAATAAAATACAGGAATAATAGTCAATTATCTTTCAAACATTTATTAACTTACAGTAACATTTATTCTGCATAATTATTATACATGTGTATCATCAGGATTACGTAGTATCGCAATTTTCGTATGAAACACTTATTTCCTAATTTAAATTAAAAATATAAATGCTAAAAATAATTAAATAATCATTCAAAAGAAAATACACAACTTTCCAAACGAGAGATAATAAATTGTCAAAACAGACTTTTCATTTACAAAATTAATGAAGAATCAATCAAAATAATCATTCTTAAAACTTATTAGGAAATGAATGACTAAACAGTTCTGCATTCAAAAAAAAGTGCAGGCAGCGAGAATGGAGCGTGCAACCTTGCGACTATCAGTTCAACGTCTTACCAGGTGAGCTACCAGGTGCTTGGAAATACAGTTACGCTAGCTCAACGACCATCCGCTCGCAACTCTTCAAATGCTTTTTTCTCGAAAATGGTCCGAAATCGCGCCTTCCTGATTTTCCTCAGAAAACCTCTGGTAGGTGTCTATCACTGAGGAGAGTATCGGCCAAAACGAAGATTAGGTGACCTGAAGGTCCCCTTGTAAGTTTATCGAAGAGTTTATATGTCAGGTTCTAATACTTCATCTGAAGCGGAAAAACGTGGAGAATGGCAGGTTTCTTCAAAGACGGTAAAAAATATATGAAGAGACAAATAGGGAGGTGCTCCAGTGTTAGGTCTCTATTTCGAAACTTAATGTTAAAAAAAAATCAATCATTTTCATTTTTTTTTTAAATATAAAAAAGATTTTCCTTATTTATATTCTCCATGTTAATGCTACATTTTACGTTAACTGCCCTCCTACGCTACAAATTGTCACATAACCTATTAAGGTGCTTCGTCAAGGATAGGCTTCCACCTAAGCCATAGTTCTCTTACACTGATGAATTGTTTGTTGTAATAATTGTCCCACCTTATCTTTAGACCCTAATGGAGACTCGTATATACTTCTCTTTCCAAATATTGCCTTGTTGTTTGTTTTTGTTTAAATTTAAAATCAAGAAATTCTCGCGCCTGAAAATCGGCACCGCCTTGCATACTGAATAGCGGTCATTGGCGTGCACTGCTTTGCCGGCCTCGACTATCATCGATAAATGCAACGAGTAACGTCTACGTCGACCCTGAACCGTTGGTAATGGAAATTTCGAAACTAGGCGTATAACCATTGTCCTTATTATTGGAAATTTTTGAATTTAGAATATTTAAAAGTTCGACCAAAAAAGAAAATTTTTTCATTACCATAAGAGATAACATACAACAAAAGAGTTGAGCTCTCAGGTTTAAAACGACAAATGTTTCAGAAAAAAGACGACAATTGAAACAAAAAACATGAGTTTTTATTAATTAAAAAACAAACAGTTCAATTTTCGACTGAATGGACGAGCCCTAAAAATACAGTTGCATTTTCAACCGGATCGTTGATCTTTGGAGTCAGAAAAGGTAATTTTTTGAACGACCTTTGGTTTAAAGTCCATTTTGTATCCATTGTATGTTTCCATTTTCTTCCCTCCGACGCATTATCCGAAATTTAAAATAGAATCCATTTAATCAAACTGTAAAGAGATGAATCGTCTAAGAGAAATATAATTGTCCTTATTTCAAGCATAAAAATGTTTTGATATTGAATCAAGAACAGTTGAGTTTTATTAGAGATGGAACATTCTCAACATAATAAATTGACCCCTTCACCAAACAGATTAATTTTTAACCAAACTTTTGAATTTAAAGAAACTAATTTTGAAACTTAAATGGACGAATTTTCCGCTAAAGAGTTGCATCTTCCACCAGTCAAGACTATCCAGCTGAAAAATAAAATAAATCGCAACCATATTGTTATGAATTTCCAAGCCTAAAATGCATATTTTATCGAAAAAATTTCTATTTTCGACAAAAAAGAATAAATATACCAAATATCAACTAGTCCATTATTGATTGGAAGTTTATTGTAATTGTTTATTCAATAATTTGGGTAAAAATACTTTTTTCATTGTGAGAAATTCTTCTCTTCTTCTTTTCTAAATTAATCTTCCCAATCGAAAATGTGAATACTTGGGCGCAAATCGAATTTTATTCCTGTTCAACTCTTTTTCGAAAAGATCGTCCATTATTATGTTCCAAAAGTTCCTTTTCTAATAGAATTCAAGTGTGCTTTATTCAATACCAAAACATTTTTTTGTTTGAAATAACGACAATCAAATTCCTCTTAGACGATTCATCTCTCTATAGCTTGATTAAACAGATTCTCATTTCAAATTTCGGATATTTTGTCGGATGGGACATCGACTTTAATATTTTTCGTAAAAACTATAACTATTTAATACAATATGGACTACAAATCCAAAGGTTTTTCAAAAAATTGTCCTCTCTTACTCCAAGGTTTAACGATTCGGTTGAAAATGCAACTGTCCTTTTCATATTCATCCATCCAGTTAAAAATTGAACTTTTTGCTTTGTAATTAATAAACATCCATGTTTTTCGTTTCAATGGGTGTCTTTTTCCCAGATCATTTGTCGTTTCAGCCTGAAAACTTAACTCTTTCATTGAATGAAATTTATCTTGACGCATTCATTTTATCCATCGCAGTGCTGGCGCCGAAAATACATTTAAAAATTTCCAATAATACGAATCATGGTAATAAGCACAGTTACGAAATTTTTATTACCAACAGTTCAGAGTCGACATAGACGTTACCCGTTGCATCTGTTGATGATACTCGAGGCCAGCATGGCGTTCACGCCAATGACCGCTATTCATCATGCAAGGCGGTGTCGATTTTCAGGCGCAAGAATGGCTTGATTTTTAATTTGAACAAAAACAAACAATAACGCGATGTTCGGAAAAAATAAGTCTATACGAGCCTCCATTAAGGTCTCGAGATGAGGTGGGACAATTATTACAACAAACAATTCATCAGTGTAAGAGAATTATGGCTTTGGCATAAGCCTATCCTTGACGAAGAACCTTAATCCTTAATGCCTCTCTAGAAGTGTATCTGAAACACTTCGAAATATTTTTGCTGACAATAACGGCATTTCATGTAACTTCAACAACTAAAAATAAGAATGCACTCATTTTAATACCCAAAACGTAAGGAAAAATATAAGAAATTATAGGGATTCATTTAGCGATTCGGCATAGGCTAAGAGGATGAAACTATTTTTCTGTTCTTTCGGTACCAGAGTCTCCCTATTATTACACTAAACAGCCCTTGGTTCTGATGAACATGTTGAAGAGAATTTTATTGTTGACTTGCGTTTTTCGAAGATTTTTGAAACCTCAGATTCAAATACAAGGATCGTTCCAAAATTTGATGATAAATAAACATTCTTGTGTAATCAGAACTGTTTGTTGTTCTACTCTACACGCATAGAAACTTAGTTACATAATACGTTTAACCCGATATTACAGTTTAGTATAATCTTTTACGATTTAGGCCTTAGGGGAATCGAGAATGTGTATCAAAAAGTAATATAGTATCTATCAATGATCCATAAAAAATTTAATTTGGAAAATTAATATAAGTTCTACAAAACTTGTAAAAAATAATCCGATATTTGAAATTCAATATATTAAATTCAAGCATGTCGATAATTTCTATTATTTGAAAGATTGGAATCATTGTTTCACATTTTGAAAGAGAGGATTCTGAAATTTGCTAAAATTTATACTAAAAAT
>WSXT02004696.1:0-14949 GCA_011762715.2 Neuroterus valhalla | reverse complement strand
GTATTAACTGTAGAGTGACGCTCGAGCGAAGGCCACATTCCAACTGAGCCTAAGAAAGGGGCATGACGAATTAGTCACCACTATGAAAGATTTTAGTTTCTTGAAGGATCATTGCAGCCAATCCAAGGGTGAAAAAACCCTAAAAAGAAACTTTTTTTTGGGACTTTTGGCCGCACTTGGCGGCCTTCGGCCGCACTGTGCAACGGCACAACGATAGGAACGACGATTTTATTAGAGCTTCTTCGGCTTCAACGAATACATCCTCATCGCGAGTTTCGCGTTTTTTCAAAACAGAATAAGAAAGAATGATAATAAGAACATAGTTACTTACTTGATTCTCTGAATCTTTTTCCGAGATGAAGACTTTCAAGATGTTCGAGGGCGTCCACTGTCCCGCTAATGATACGTCCCAAATTCCTTCTGCATCCTAGATGCACAATCGAAACACTTCGTTTCTTTCTCCATCCTAGGTACACAATCTGATCACTCCACAAAACTAGTTGTGATATATAACTTCTTTCATGACTTTCTAGCACCGTTTAAGACTGTCTACTATGATCTTTATCAGCAAAATCTGATCGTAAGCAATGCGAGTCGAAATTGGACACCTCGTGATTATTCGATAGATCCAAGATCTTTTTCGATTACCGTCAGGGGCGCGGTTCAGCCGCACGTGCCATCACTCTCTTTCTTGGATTGCCTTCGCGACATTTTTTTCGAAAGGAGCCATTTGGTCGCACGTGCCCTCACTGTTTCGTGGCTTCAGCAAGTGGAAAAATCGGAAACATGAATCCAGAACGAGGTAAGTGGACATGGATTATTTCAATTTTTCCTTGTTTTATATTTTATATATGTACCATGATCTCAGAAAAGGGCCCTACGCGTCCCAAAACCATTCTCTGCATTATGATCGATTCAGATAAAATAAACCTCAACCTTCAAGGCGATGAAGTCAGAATGACTTTTTATGAAACCTTTTGTCATTAAGCTTTTTCCGTCAGTGGTTTCCATAGGCTATATGAATATAATATTTATATTTATGAAAGAAACTTCTAAAAATTGCTAATAAACCGCAATATTACGTAAAATTCAAGTTTGTCACTTATGGAGTTTCTTTTGGGGGCCCAAACTCTACTACCACATCAACAAACATTACAAAATCCACCAAAAACCCCTCCCCGTCACAGCCCGATGAACCTCACAATTACAAGCATCCTCTCGAACCCAAGAACCCTTACTGAACCAGCCACCATTTTTACCCATCCAACCACAACACATCGGTCCTTCTCCTATTTAAACATCACAAACCCCAATTCAAAAACCCGTATTCAATCAGCCACCACTCCTACCCATTCAACCCTAACAAACCGATCACATCCGCACATATACACAAAAACTACATCAGCAATCCCTTCAGAATGATCCCCTACTGAACCTCTTCCAAATTCAGCCCCAACTCTAACCTGAACAATTTTTACCTTAATTTACACTTGCTCAGTTCCTCCAGTTCCAAAACAGTGTCTCTCCTTAATACTTCAACTTTATGATGCCGCGGCAGTGGCTGGCGCAGCTGCGCAAGCAGCAAGAGCTGGTAGTGGAGGAGCAGCGGGCTGCTGATGAAACATACCGGCTGGACCGACAGAGAAGGCTCTTGAAGTGGCAGGAGCTCCAGCACAATACCAGCATTTAGAGCAGGCGGGTAGACCGTGGGGGGTACCGAATTCAGTACCCTTCATCCTGCAGCCAACAACCTTTGCAATTTCGCAACCGACAGGGGCTCTACCAGTTCATCCCAAAGACCCGGAGAAGGTTATTAATTCTAGAAATGTCGTTCCTACAGCGCGTTCTAAGGACACGCATAACTTTTTTGTATTAACTTGTAATTTTTACTTGCAGATCGCGAAGAAGGTGTTCATCAAGATGATGAGGCAGGGTGGTCGACCGTGGCATGGTGCGCGTGGAGGAGAAGGAGCAAATCGAAGAAGAGGATGATCAAATTACGCAGAATAGTTGCTACATGTTATATTTTTAATAGCGTTAAAACTGTTCATTATATGCAAAAAATTCTTGCTAAGTCTCATAAATACATTATTGAAGTTTTCTAGGTTAGGTAAACAATCTATATATGACACAGTATTGGGTTGTTGATGGAACCGTTTGATTCAAAATTATGTTCATTGCAATACAAGCAAAACTAGGAATCCAACAAGCAGATCGAGTACAACGAGCTTCGCGCTTGATAATAGGCGAATCTCGCGCTCCGCGCGCGGTTGTACGTTCGCCTCGCGCTACGGGCTCGATCTTTGATCTCCTCCTGGTCCCTCTCTCCTCTCGGCCTTTGTGTATAGATCTTTCTAAACTGCAGAGAAAAACGTTGGCTGATATATTTGGTGATTACGTACATTCTTTTTTTTGTTAAAGCTTCTCCAGCTCTAACAAATACATTCTCATCACGTGTCTTATGCTCCGCACTCGATTTGAGCTTGTACCATAAGCTAGCTTTTCTATTTATATTGTACTCAGATCCATTAAATGTTTATTAGATTTAATACTTTATATACCTCGTACATCGATTTGTTTTCCATGAAATTGAGTGAATCTTCTTTTGATATCATTATTACTACGATTAATTTGGCTAGGCTATTCCCATTCGCTTTTATATTTTTGAATTTCGGAAGTGCCACAACCATGAAATTTTTTTTTATCAGAAAAAAATCATCCTGAAACTTTCAGAATTAGATTCTTCACATACTTAGTTAAAAATATCCACTTTCACGCCTAAAAATATATTTCGTAACCAATCTCGTGTTTGCAAATACTTTTTGTAAAATTTTTTTAATGGTAAACAAGGGCCCAAAAGAAGATATTGTTTGATTTTTTGGAGCAACTTCCTCAAAAAGTGTTTCGAAAACTAGAAGAAATCGATGCTGGTTGCAGTAGCACAAAAAAGGTATAGTTGAGTAAACAACTTTAATGCAGACATTATTATTCGAATGTTACCTTAATTTTAGGCCTAATTAGCATATAAATAATCGTCGTTTTACAACTACACAGATCAATTGTTACATTATTTGAAAATCCTAAAGAATTATTTTTCATATTTTTGAGCATAAATTCTGTATTGTTCTCGGTGAATCGTATGTATATTGTATGAGACTAGAAGGAGATTTTATATATTTCGAGGGATTTGAAAGGACCAAAGAGTTTTCTAGTAACGCGATTCTGGATTTGTAGAGGATTTTCAAAGAATTTGGTAGGATTTCGAGAAATTTTGAAGGATTTCCATGAACTGTTCAGACTATCAATGACATTCGAAATTTAATGCATTCAAAGATTAATTCCCAACCTAATATTTGTTAATGTTGAACCAAACAGTATAATTTCCTACCCTATCATTTAATTTTCAATCAAATAGTACAATTTTCATGAGGAACCTCAAACTTTCTATATAAAAAGATGTAAAATCAACAAAAAAGAATGACTCTAAAAAAATTGTTCAATTTTCAACAATGCTGTTTAATTTTCAACGAGATATTTAATTTTTCGAACAAACAGTTCAATTTGTAACCGAAACAGTTAAATTCTGAACAAAAAATTTTCATATTAGCCAACAAAGATTAATATTTAATCCAAAAATGAGAAATTTCAACCAAGTAATTGAATAACCCAACAAGAGAAGCTTCCATTGAAAAAGTTTTATTTTCAACAAAAAGGATGACTTTCGGATAAAAGACAAAAGAAATGATTAAATTTTTCGGTTACATTTGAAGATACTCATAGTGTTTCTACACAGAGGTTTCATCCGGACAACCAGATTGAATTTCAGAACGCATATGATACTCATATCGCTGGAGATAACAGAACGCGATAAGCGCAAAACTATAAAGAAGAATACGATCTTTCAATTATACATCAGTCATTATTTTTAGGGTTCTACCTAGTGATGCAGAGAGCATTAGCGTATTTAAATTGAATTGGATTTTTACGTTTATTTTATATTCCGATTTTTGATATTATTTTAATTCCTGAGTATGCATTTAATATTCAAGAAATAATTAATGTAACTAATACAACATTATCTCAATTAAATTCCGTATTCCAGCCCGGTGCTTCGGGAAGTTTGCGGGTTGGTTTGTCGTGCGCCATCCGGAGTCTCCACGCATTAGGCTTCAAGGTGTCCTTTTCCCAGAATAAACTCTTGTTTGATTTCAACATCCTTGGCGAAATTCGAGCATTACAGTCCCTATAATAAACTATTGGAAAAATTGGCCTACCTAGACTGAGAACTGAATGCTCTGAACGAGACACCTTTCTCCTTAAATAATGAAATTATCTTGGATTTCTATATCGCCATAAAGTAGACTCAAATGGCCTTCGGCTTGGAAGGATGGATCAACCAAAGTTGATCCCATCGTTTCCAAAAGACTAACGGAAAGGTTTTCTTCTTAATTGTCCTTTACAAATACTTCAATAAGGGACAATTAGAGTTCTTCCAAGGTTTTCTAAGTTTCTACATCTGACTCTCGTCTTCAAATTTCTGTCTCCGAATCTTCCCCATCCTTCCACCTCCACCTCATAATCCCCTCTTGGGCAAGCCTCCATCGAGTGGGGTGGAAGCGACTGGCGGCGTGGGGACCGATTTCTGATTTTCTGGAGTACCTGGTGGTAGTTCTATTTTGGCTTCCTTTCCCTAAACATCAAGTAGACTAGGAGGTCCTTTAGGACCCTATTCCGGAAGTCAGGCACTAATTATCTGGATTGGGAAGTTTAAATTCCGCGATTTGTAACGTAGTGTTAAAGGGATACTCTAAGCAAAGTATACCTGTATTCAACCAGCTGATAACCACGTTGTGAGTAAATAAATATAGTATTTGAATTCACATTTATCCTTTTCCTAATTGCGTTACCCGAATCCATCTTCCTCTATCGCCAAAGAAATCAAGGTGAGTCTTGACTCTTTGGACCTGGCAAGTTCTCGCAATTCTGATCTCTTTGCCGCTCGAGAGATCAATAATATATATATTTTATGCGATCTATAAAGATAATTTTCAAATCTATTATATTGTCACCGCAATCTCTATTCGCTCTGACGTGACAAATATGGTGGTATTTTAATTTTAGACTTAAGAACGTATATGCATATGTAGATGGTCAGTGCTTATAGGTTAGGTTATGCAGAGAATAGGAGCTATCAAGTCAGGTATGTTTTACAGTTGAAGGGTTTCAATGGGGGAGAAGGAGATATGAACGGCGGAGGCTATAGAAAAGTACCAGGAGCAGCTAGGGGAAGTAAGTTTTGGAGGGGAGTCGGTAGAAGAGATATGAAACGATCTGAAAGAAAAGATGAGAGGGTCTGTGCAAAAGGAAAGGCTTAGAAAGAAGAGGAAGGAAATGGTAAAACCCAGGTGGAGATAGGGAATGTAGAAAAATGAGGAGAAGGGTAGAAAAAATGTACAAAGAGTGGAATGATGAACCCTAAAAAGAGAGGCGTGTGTGGAGATGAGGCAGAAGTTTTGGTTGATGTGTAAAAGAAAAGAGCAAGGGAGAGAATTATCTGAAAGAGGAGGTGAGGAGTTTTAAGATCAAGGGGAAGGGGGAGATAATAGGTTTCGAAAGCTAAGGAAGGGGATAAGTGGGAAGATCGGAAGATAAGGAATAGAGGGAGTTTTCCAAAGAAACATTTCAGGCCTCAGAAGAGCGGAAGAGAGATGAGGGAAGTAACAGAATGAGAGAAGAAGGAGGGACAGAGTTAAGTACCGAGGAGATATAGTTACGAATGAGTAAATTAGGAAGGTTGAAGGCAGCAGGCATAGACGAGGTGCAGAACGAAACATGGGTTTTTGGCACAACAGCAGTTAGAGACAGGCTGAAAGAGGTAGTTGAGAAGGTATGGAGGGGATTAGGGGTTTCCAGGAGAGAAAAGTGAGAAGCTGATAGTGCCACTGTATGAGAAGAGGGACAGGGAAAGTCAGGGTTTTTATAGAGGAATCACATTGGTATTGTCGGAGAGGCTGCGGAATGATGTCGAAGGGAAAAGCATATTACCAAAGACTCAGGCGGGATCCAGAGACAGTAAGTGCTTTATAGACCATATTTATATTTTGTAGCACGTGGTGAATAGAGAAATAGCTAAGATGGTGTCGGAAGTGTAACAGCTCTTCGTGGGTCTGAAAAGCGCTTCCCCATCGGTGGATGGGGAAGGTTGTTGGAGGCGATGGAGGAGAGGAGATTAGAGAAAGGTCTGATCGAAAGGATGACAGAGATTTTTCAAGAGATAAAAGTTAGGATGAGAGAATGGGACACGATTTCAGAGGGTTTCGTGATGGATATAGGATTGAGGCAGGGTTTTCCGCTTAGCCCGACGCTTTTCGTAATCCTAATCGCTGACATGGGGGGACGCTAGAGGAAGGAATAGTAGGAAGAGTGAGGGTAGAAGAAGTTAGAATTTGGTTCCTTGCGTATGCAGATGACATAATCTTGCTGGCAAAAAGGAAAAGAGGCATTAAAAGAGATGATAAAGAGATTGAGAAGGTACTTGGGTAGAACTGGAAGGGGACGTTGTTTCAGGAGGTGGGAGAGTTTTTGTACCTAAGTTTCCTGCTTCAGAAGAATAGAGAACTGAATGCTCATATAAAGGAGAGAGTAAAGAGGGCAACTGTTGTGATGAGGCAGGTGTGAGGATTGGAAAAGAGGTTGTTTGCAGATGACTTTGACAGGAGGATGAAGCTATTTAACTCCCTTGTGCTAAATGTATGGAGTAGGAGTGTTTAAGTGGAAGGGAAGTGAGGAGATAAAGAGAGTTCAGGAAAGGTAAATAAGATGGACACTAGGGTTGGACAGATGTACATCTTGATATATCGTGAGAAGGGGGACGGGGAGAACGAGTTTGGAGATTTCCACAGGTAGCCGAGATTGTTACTATGAGGAGAAATTCCTATAAGAGAGGGGAAGTAAGCTAGACGATTATCACATAGCGTAAGGAACCAACACACTTTTCAGATTGACAAGCAGGTACTCTTGATGGATTCCAGGATAGTACTTTGCTGGCTGAAGTCGAAAAATAGGAAATGTTCACTTTTTGTTGCGCACCTAATAGCTGAAATTTTATACAATATTCCCGTGTCAGACTGACGATGTGTATCGACGAAGGAGAATGTGGTAGACGATGCCACTCAATGTATCCCTCACCAGAATGGATTGGAAAACGATCGTTGGTTTCGAGGAACAGAGTGCCTAATCCAACCTGAAACAGAATGGCTTAGGGAGAAAGTGAACGATGCACCATCACCTGACACAAATTCGAACATGAGGAAGGAGTTTTTTGGAAGCGTTGTCACTAACCAAGAGGCTTTGATGGACGTAATGAGGTTTTCATCGTGGCCTCGATTAGTACGAACAGGAGCTTGGGCCCTCCGTCTGTGCAAAATCGGACTCAGAAGAGCACCGACATTAGACAAATGCCATGGAATTTGGAAGTTGACAGCAGTGGAAGTACAATGTTCTGAATGTAAAATTATGTTTTGAGCACAAAAACAGTCATACACCGAAGAATGGACGGAACTAAAGGAAGGAGGGCCAACCTATCCTTAGGTCTTTAAAAGTTCTAGAACTTTGTCCATAAATAGAGAATGGTCTGATCATGATGAACCGGCGATTGAACGCCGATATGGTTATGTCAGCGGACATGATTATTTTTTATGGAAAACATCTAAAAGCTCGACTTCTCGTGCTGAATTCTTATGGTCAGGCGGACCATCACGGAAGAGATAAGGTATCCAACGACCTCAGGCAAAGGTTTTACATGCCGCGAATCCGGACAGTGGTGAAGAAAGCCTGGAGCAACTGAGTTATCTGCAGATCAATTTACGTGACGGTTCAAGAGGAGCCTCTGAATGATTTAAAAATGCCGGCCAAGAGCCAGACAGGAATGGCACTTTGCACCACGTGAGAAAGTGCTCCATCTCTCTTTGCTGAAGCTCAATACTCAGTTAATAGCTGACCATTCACACGTTTCTGACGATCTTGATGATATGACAAATTTGTCACCGAACGAGCTTTTAATATTTTCACCTGGAGAAATGCAAGAAATATATGTCCCTCCAGGCGATTTCTCAGATGGAAAGAATCTACGTCGGTAATGGCGAATATGTCAACAAATCGTTGAACAGTTTTTGCGACGTTGGGTGAGAAAGTATTTACTAGCAATTATTGAACGGATCAAATTTACGACCGAAGCTCCGAAGATGGAAGTGGTAACTCTAGTTCTGATTTGGGACAACAACTGATCGAGAAACCACTGGCCATATGGGATAACGGTAGCAGTGTACTTAGGGAAAGATGAACGATTGGGCGTAGCTGATGTCGAAACGGCATCCGGGACATACAGAAAATCAGTGGCAAAATTGTGCGTCCTTCGACAATAAGAGTTTTCCTTCCGATCAGAAAATACGAGGGAGAGTATGTGTCAGAAGCTTTGAAAATAATTGGGTAGCCTGAACGTGTATGAGAATATTGGAGAATGAATCACAAAAATGTTCAGTTGTGAAATCAGCAGAGATAAATGTAACTTGAACGTATTAGGTCATACTCAAACTGTGCTGTCGTCAGTTTGCCAGGTTGCCTAGTTGTAATTTGGAAGGCGAGAATAAAAGACTTGAGTGGATGACAACGTCACCGACTTCGCCTGCTTCGCAACCAGCTTGAGAAATTCAGTACCGATAAGAACACGTATCGAACAGGATCTAATCCTGAATTGACAAATATCGACCCTATTGTTGAACAATTTTACTGAAAATCGAATCTACTTTGCAATGTCCGTACTTGAATCTTTTCTCGTTACAAAATTTGTAGTGGACATTTGGGCCAGCCAGACTGGTAATTCCGGTTTGATTATATAGATAGACAAGATATTATTATTATATTTACCAGAAGGCTTGTTATATGAGTGTATCAAATCAATAATCTGCAGAATGTTACGGTATATATTTTACTTGCCAGTATCTCAGTCATCGTTTTAAATTATCTCAATATCCTTCAACTTTTTTTTTCAAACTGAACTTTTAAAAAATACGTAAGATTTATAGCCGTATTGTGTAACAGTTGAAGGAATGCAGATAACTTATGACGCAAAAGAAGAAGTACCATTTCGTTAGGGATATCATTACACTTCAACTTTGGACCAACAAAGAATGGGAATACTCAGGCCTGACGAGAGGGAGGGGGGGGGGGACTTTCTCCCTCGGGCCTGGAGTTCTTAGAGGGGCCCGGACTCACAATTATACGTATTTTCAAGAATAAGAAAAAATTGAAGGGGGCCCGCATCCGAGACTTCCCCTTGGGCCCGAATATTCTCTCCACGGCCCTGGGGATACTTGTACATGGTAGAATATTTATTACTAGATAAACAAGTTTTTGTATAGGGTAAGCCCCCTTTCTTCGGCGCACGTCACATATAGTGAAAATCGCAAACATTTGGTTTCGTTTGAATTATATCATAAACTGTTCCTAAATTTCATATTTGCTAATTGTAGCAATGCATAAGCACTTTCAAAAAAATCTATTCTGGAAAACACAGAGAGAAATAGAAAAATATATTTTGGAGGCAGATCTACGAACTTCAGAACCCATTACATGCAGATAAGAAGAATACATTATGCTTTTTTAAGGAGCTCATCAACAATCTCATCATAACTTCCATTAACGTCCGCATCAAAACCCTATGAGGACAGTTGAAAGATTTTGAAATGGATATTTTCGTAGGCCTCCAAGCAATCAGGAGGAATGTCTATAATTTCATTCAATAATTTAGGAAACTTTTTCCCCTCCACGTCACTTCTTGCTTGTTTGTGAGGTTCCTCTTTAACCCTAATTTATATCATTTTTAGGAAGAGACATGTTAACCATCACCATTCAGATACCGGTTTCTCTTGGGACCATTATGCAGTTTGATACATGCTACAAAACTTCTAGCAGTAGTACTACTAATGACCTGCCTTAAAGTCGGTTTACATTACGCTTTCCACACTTAAACTCTCCCGTATGTAACTTCTCATACCCAAGACTGCTTACAACTGACTTTTTGACCTTTTACACAAAAGCGAATCATCATAGTAAACTCTAATGGGCAGTTCGAGAACGATGAGATCATTCGTGGAACAGTTTAATTCTTGAACTAAGCTCCGTTCAAAACCAAAATTCGGATATTGCCCTAATCCTCAACCCCTAACTGCAGGTTTATTTCGTGGAGTACGCAACAATGTTCTATTTTTTTCTTGGGAAACTGTCAGGAACTGTGTGCATTGAACATCCAATAAGAAAATTTGCCAAAGTCAAGGCCACCAAATCATCCACATCATGCGACATAGGTTGTATTGGTCGCGAATTTAAGCAGGCTCTCACATGTGTAAGGAATGTAGTAAACGCTCTCTTGTTTGTGAGAAAAGTGTTGCTGATTACCCTACTTAAGGGGTACTCAACCGAGCGCACAGCTCTTCCCTAGAATTCACCAGAATAACAAGCTGATGTTGGACGAAACTACTACTCAATTCGTGGTCAGCAAAACATCGCAAAATTTCCGTTTCTGTTTATGCTGCAGAAAATAGTTCGCGTAGTTGTCAATCTGCTACCACGAAGTTTGAGCCGTTACCACTATACAACGTGCGGCAGATGCTGCGACAAGCATAAGGTCTTTTGAAGTGCTGTATAATGCCTATCGAACTACACACTGAAGTCAGTTTCAAATGAACCGCTCTGATAGAGCAGCACACAAAGACAACAATGTATCATTTGCAGACCTTGTGACCAAGTCCTTTCGAGGCGTTCATTTGAACAGGTTGAGCGCTATCTTCACTGACCTCAGCAGAAGGCTCAGCAAGTTAATGAAGAGTTCGTTTTGTTAGATAGAGCGATGAAACGAACCTGAAAGTGATGGTTTCAGTCAGGAAGTACGAACCTTCGCGTCCAAAGATAATCTCTGGAGCATTTCCTGAAAGGTGTAATCCTTCGGCTGGATACAGATGCGAGGGAACATCTTCTTGATGTCCGCCCGAAAAATGACTGTGTATCTTCGTCATCTGAGGATCATGTCGGCCAGTTCCGTTTGAACCAACCGTAGTTTTGTGCTGGAGCTACTATCTCTGATTATGCAATGATGTCAGAAAGAGGATCCAGTAGTGGGTTGAAGATCATAGAACTCCGTGAACAAATCCATCTTTCCGAGTTTCGCATATTCCTTAATAACATGCGCGTATGCCTGATGCAGTTTCGCATTCTTCATGAGATGTCTCTTCATCTGAAAGAGAGCAACTTGAGCAGCCGCTCGAAATTTCTCAAGATCATTGAGCGATCTTACAGTAGTAGGCTGCCACTCGTTTGTTGATAAGTGCAGACGAATAGCTTTCCACAATACCTCTCGTTGATCTAGATCGATGGGTTTCAACACCCAAGACAGTTACTGTCGCTGATTGACGGGGTAAGAAAAGTCGCTGTCCCAGGGATTCCGAAAAAATGATCCTGAGCGACACAAGTAGAACTCTGGTTTGGTAACGCGTCGCATCGGATCCTTTAATAGTTACGAGAGCTTTGATAAGGAGTTCTGCCTCGTTTATTCATATAGATGCTTGTGACATATGAGAGAATCCGGTCTTGGATTAGATTTCCTGAGGGAGGGAATGTATGCGCATAGAATGTTGAATACGGTTGCAAGTGTAGCAACGCTTATAAGAACTACAAGAGTTTGAATTTTGCTTACCTAGACACTTGAAACATAGACTGATTTGTCTTCCGTCTCTTGCTGCTCCTTGACCGACTTTGGACGGAAGTCAGAATACACTCTGATCGAATGGTTACCAGAACGGGAGTTGCAATTGCCCTTCCTTGAGGCCGCATATCCTTGAGTCCCAAAAAAAGTGTAAGGGTACCCTTTTTGTTACTTTTGTGATTGTTGTCAGAAGAATCTTTGACATAGATCGTGGAAACAAGTTCTGGATTCTCCAGCACTCAGAAAGTAGTCGCTATGCTTGTCAGAAAAGTATGCAGCGTGTCGTACGTCGGCTGTTTAGTCGACGCTTCCGTACAATCCTCCAAAGATTTTCGCGTTGTCAAGTCTAGACGCTGAACAAGGATGTCAACAGGTCTAGTATTGCCGCAAATGATGCAAATACATATCATAAGGATCCCACGCGCATAGGTGGAGAAAAGAGTTGTCATCTGCGTTGTGGTAGAGCGATACTTGCGCTTGCCTCGACTCCTTCCTTCTACTTAGCCCACTAGACGGATCGAGAGGAACCTAGGGCCGCAAACGAACCCAAGTAACCCGCGACTAAGGTAAGGATGATCCTGATGAAACCTGAACACAGCAGGTTTCTTAGTTCCTTAACCCCTATTACCTGCAGCTATATTTCAATTTGAAACGCTCGCAATCGCCTGAACATTCGGTCAAGGGTGTGTGAAAGTGGAGAAAACCAGAATTCTGGAGCGAAGCCAATTACCGACAGACCAGTTTGGATATTTAGATCAGAAATCTTCACGTCTCAAAGGGGAGAGGGGGGGGGGGCGTTCACCAAGATGCCCGCCACATGCGGGTCAACTGACAGCTGAAATACGGGCTAAGAACGGTTTTACAAGTTTTTGGTATAACAAAAAATGAAAATTGGACAAAGTGTTGTTGAAATTTGCCGTTTCACGGGACAAGTTGCATTCTGTATGCAACTGTATGCAACGAGTCCTACCTCGTTGATGCATGGAAGTATATTTTTGAATCAACTGTATGTATAGAATTTGAGACTCGACTCAAGGAATTACCACTTTATCTTATTCTGGAAATGATTCCTTAAGCAGGAAGAAAGGCGAAACTTTTGAGTTAGGTTATGCCCTTTTTTAACAATCCTGCTGTGAGCACGAATATCGTGAATCACTTTTGCTAAACTACTCGAGGGCATTGCACAAACCGACTCTGGAATTTTTGTGGCGACGCCAATGTATTTTCTCAGCAGACCATATGTCTGCGCGGTTGATGTCAGATAAATTCCAATTTCCTACCAGGAATTTGATGATTATGCACATCTACGGCATTTATAAAACATTCTCGTAGGAGGTATCAAATTTTAAAACTCCCAACTATAATCCTATAAAAAAGAATTTCGCGATTGATAACGCACAAAGCCGTAGTTTGGAGCCAAATTTCAACAACGCCATCCCTAAATTATGAAAGTTTGACATCAAGAGCGTCAGACATTCACTGCAGCGCCATGAACGACATGTTACCAAAAGGAAATTTTTATAACTCGCGTACTCTCGAGTACTCGCAATATTGCAATTGTTTTTCCGAATAAGTTTTCATAGTTTATAACAAAAGAGAATGAATTTATAGTTTGTAGCAAATTGAATCTTCCGTAAATTTAGAACTTTAGAAAATATATAAATTCGTTTTTCCATTTGCTCTTCCTGAAGTGAAAAAAAATATATATTTAGTGTTTATCAACCTAGAAATAAATAATTTCAGAACTTTATCAATTTTTCCGAATTTCAATATAAATAAACATGCAATTCGGCCAAGTTTAGAAT
Organism: Neuroterus valhalla; assembly: GCA_011762715.2. Taxonomy (NCBI): domain Eukaryota; kingdom Metazoa; phylum Arthropoda; class Insecta; order Hymenoptera; family Cynipidae; genus Neuroterus; species Neuroterus valhalla. The sequence continues at coordinate 1,386 of WSXT02004696.1, read as the reverse complement.
TGCTTTGCACATTTATCATTTTCGAAAAAATATTACTGAAAATGGCTGATTTATAAATAAATTAGTTCTCGCAATAAATAAATGGGATGAATAGTTTGTTTCTCGATAAATGAATATTGAAATAGTTTTTCCACATAATTTTTAGTTTTGCAGACTTCATAAAAGATTTCTGTAATTTCTTTCCATCAGATCAGCAAAAACTGATTTGCAACTTATCGATTTATAAATAAGCAAATTCAACCCTTTTTCAATTTTCCATGTAAATGAATTTACAATAAAATTTGGTCCGATTTATAATTTTTTTGCAAATTTATTTATAATTTGGGAAAAAATATTTCTAAGTTTACGAAATTTGTAGTATATGTATTTTCCTAGAAGTGAAATAAACTTACAAATACGGCACTTATATGCGTCACGTGCCAGAGCTTATCGTTAGAGGTCTTTTTCTCTCGTCATCTTTCCCGTTTCCGTATCCCTGTGTTTGTGTAGAGTGATACTTTTTCACACCCCATGACCCGCACAATGAAACAGGTGGTGAGTTCAAGCGGGTAGATGAAAGGTGAATTTCAGTTCATAAAGTAACTGCCAAAAAATGGAAGTGAAAGGATGCACTTAATTATAAGAATAAATTATAAAAATAAATTATAGAAATAAATTACAAATTACAAAAAATTAGGATAATGTTTGATTACTATTTCTTGAAATGTAAAAAAATAATATTCATGATTACTGAAGAAGATTTTATAGATTGAATAAAAACTTATTACACGTAACATTATTTTATTGCAATAATATTATTTTTATTATGAAAGGGTGATACCCTTGTAATTATGTTTCGTAATTGCCACGCGAAAAAAGGCGCGTCGATCGCTCTGAACCTTATTACTGTCCGGCTAATACATCTCTCTCCATTTTCCAGTCCAGTTGTCTTCTGTTCAAAAAGAGTAGAAAGATTGCGGAGAATGTGTAAGAAAAAATGTAAGTAAATATTTTGTGACAGGCTATTTAAAAAAAATTATAGTGGTTTCACAAAATTTTTGGAGTTTACCTCATGGGAGTAGATAATAGTTTGAGTGTCAACTATCTTCTACTTTCATGAGGTAAATTCTGAAAATTTTGTGGAGGAGTGCATTAAGGGCGATGTTTCCACTTTTCCCAATGTGAAGTTCATTGATACAAAATTTTGGTAATTTACCTCTCTGAAAGGTGACAATAATTTCCTCCTCTCAGAGAGGTAAATTACCAAAACTCTGTAGCAATGAACTTCCCACTGGGAAAAGTGAAAACATAACTTCCAATGCAGAGGTTTTTAGTGATGCCGTTCGATACGAGACTGTCTCGGTATCGTATCGGAAAATATCGGTTTTTTCTCGGATCGGTATCGGT
>WSXT02004674.1:0-14950 GCA_011762715.2 Neuroterus valhalla | reverse complement strand
GCTACATTTTTGTGCCTTCTTCAGGTTTAAAAATCTTTCTTTTCCTAAAATTAACAATATAAAAGTCAATACTAACTCTATCAAACCTCCCAATGTTCTTTCTTTTTAACCATAACCTTCCCTTTCTCTTCCCGTTCTAGGAAATCATACGCCGCTTTTGAGTTCCCGATTAGAGCTATAATTTTCTCTTCATCCTTTTTAATTCTCTTATTTTCAGATGATTACCAACATGTATGTTGTTCATTACCTATATTCCTTTTATCGGTCTCGTCCAATTTGATGATTCGATCTTTCTCCCGTCAATTCTACCCCTCCTTTCCATATTTCTGGCCATCCCTCTCCTCTACAGGCTCTATTGCACATTATCCATGTCCATTTTTTTAGTTTTCTTGTCTCTTTTCTTTCTTTCTTTTGCTCCTCTCCTAATTTTATTCCATATTGAATCGCAGAACCCTTAACTTAAGATTCGCAATCAGCGACCCTGAAAATCCACGTATACCTATCTTGGGCAGGATCTACGTACATTCGAAAATTATGTCCACCATATTGGACTCGCCATCTTGGATTTTGCTATTCTGAGTTCAGATTTGTGAACAGCACGGCCCTCGGGAGACAGGCATATTTTCCTGGTGACCACGGTTGAAGTAACATATGTTTCACGGTGATGACGTTATGTTAATAGATAATTGCTTGCTCGTGTGAAGCTTTTGTATTTCCGAAACCTCGTATAATGAATTATATTAGAATAATTAATCTCCTTGAGAATAAAGTTCGAGTTGGCTTTGAAATATGTTGGTTTTTTTTTTTTTTACTAGTAAATGAGCTCATGAGTCGATTGAACCAGTAACACTTGAGTGAAAATGTGCACTCAGAAACGAAATCCAATGTGATATTAGCTGGATGTGATAAAGTTTAGATAAACTGAAGCTTGTCAATAAGCTATATAATGATTTCGAGAAATTGATCAAATTAGAGCTTGACAAAACATAGACGGAGAAAAACGGATGGTAAACTGAAGATATTCAAAGTAATAAATAGAAATGCCTGACATAGATGTACTCACACAGTACTCATACTGTTTTTTCGGAGATAATATGCTTTTATTCTTCTAAGACACCTCTGGAGAATAAACATTACTTCCATTATTCATTTCACTCCATCCAAATAAGTTAGAGTTTTTCATTGACTATTTGTTGACGGAATATTTGTAGATCCAATGTATTTTGCTTTGTACGAGTTTAACATCTTGGATATCCAAATCTAACATAGATAAATTTCAAGATAATAGGCTTGGAATGCATCTATGCTAGACTTGAATATTCATTGTGTGAAATGCTTATTAGAATTAGAAGTGCTGCTAATTCTCCAGGAAAGTCTAGGGCGTGAGATCGTTCTGCGTCGCAATCTCCAATATCAACAAAAAACAACCTTGAATATCTATATAGTTGTCATCTAAACATCATATATTTTATCTCTAAATATCAAGATGTTAAGAGTGAACATTCTGCCTCCTGTATGAGGGCATGTTCGAAATTATGCATTTTAAATAAGGTAGGTCGAAACTTCAACCCTACCTCATAAAAAATTCGTGATCAAGGCATTTAAGGAATTGGCAGTAAAACTAGACACCGCCGAAGAGTTCATTTTAGAAATTCTCTACAGAGCAAGGATTTTATCCAGAATGAATTTTTTGTGTATTATATTGTTTATAATATGCACATCCTCTGAGCTGATATGTTCTGAACTATATGTATCCACACAGAATAATTGAGCTGCAAAATTAGATAGAGTTAGTCGCAGAGGGAAGATTTTTGACGCCAAAAGATTTTTTCTAAGACACATAGAATTCCTCTTAATCCCAGAATTATTGAGTATGAAATTGGATTTATATAACAGACTCTTTCAACTTGAGAGAACACTTTTCTAAAGGAATTACGAAAATTTCCGGGACAACAGTCATGGCGCTTTATTTGATCGATAATCCTCACTCCTTACTCATGTTTAAAAATCGCTTGACAAATTTTTGAAATTTTTTCATCTAATGTTCATAAATGAGACTCAAAAGCCTGAGATCAATGAATCATCCATGTAAAACTGACGTTTCTAATGATACCTGCAAAGATGTACACTCATTGCGGGGATTGTGGCTGCCCGACCCCTTACCCGCTCCATGCTTGAGTGCTTCTACCTCCTCCCGTGCGTCCTCGACAGCCTACACGTTTGAACAGACAGGGTGGAACTGCGTAGTTTGAAGTTGTTTACTTGGCGACTCTCTGCGTACGACGTTCAAAGTCTATATGCGGTCCTGAGTGAAGACCGACCTATCCCTGGCCGTCTACCCCCGATGCCAGCCACAATTCAAGCGATGTGTCCCATTTAACATTATTCTTCAAACTCACCTTATAACTATGGATCAATGAATCTTTCAATTTCAATGTAGTGAATATACGTTTTCATATAACTCATCTTGGAATACACTCATCTCTCGATTTGTAGTCGGCATCGGGGAAATACGGCCGGGAATCCGACAGCAATTGAAATCCAATTCAAACCACATTTGATGCAATGATCAAGCAAGCTCACGTCAGCACTCAAGACTGGATATATATATATTCTGAATACTGCACGCAAAGGGTCGCTAAGTCAACAATTTTGAACTACGCAGTACCGCCTTGCCTCCGGGTAATGGCCTTTAGTGCTACCTGTCGAGGGACGCTCAGGAGGAGAAAAAAAGTAGTCAAGAGTGAACAACCGTAAAGCCGGCAGCAAGAGTTCGGACGGCCATAAATGGAATTGCAAGCTGTACTTGCAATTGATATTCCGGTTTGCGTCTATTCTACTGTGAGCTAGGTCAAATCTACTAATTTTTCAAGTACTCTTATCGACAAAAAGGCAGTTCGTTATTTTTGAGAGAAGAAACTATGTATGATTATCATTCGAGGTTACGAGCTCTGATTCTCATGTGGTATAAACTAGCGGATCAGTAAATTTCACCAATCCGTTCGCTTTCACTCTTCCGCGCTGTAATTACAAATTATCATGCCAATTCGACTGATCATATCAATAAATGCAACTCATTCCAACAGTATAAAGTATAGACAACAGACTAGACGTAGTACTGGAAGTTGTAAAAAGATGTTACAAATAAATGATTTTCAACGAAAAAGCAGTAATTAATTATAAAAATTCCTCATCATACTGTAAAATTGAGTTGGCATATTACTGTGACCTTAATTGCCTGAGAAAAGCCCGTTCCCCTTAAAAGAAATATCAACTCAGAAAGAAGATGTATGTGATAGTTCGAAAATTGAAAAAAATCATGTCTTGAACTTCTGAAAGTATACTTAACTGTTGACACTTGATTAAACTTATCTTCAATATTGTTCCGTACTGTTTCGTGTCATACGTAAACTTGTGTAAAAATTATGATTGAAACTAATTTTCAGCAAATATTTATAATAATGCTGTGAATGGTTTGGGTAGAGTGAAATTGTAAGTGGAAGTGCAAAGTTGCGAAAATAAGGCAACATCGCAAGAACATATTATTTCCTTCCAAGTCAGATTGCAATCATGAATGATAAATTCTTCATAGAGATATGCATATTGCTCCTATTGTAGGCATACTGAAATCGCTGAAGAAATTCTCACAGTGTGGAGGAAAAAGACAATTTTCATTAGTTGAAACTCTTTTCCGGTTTTTCTGGATTCACCAAAAATATTTGTTTTACACTTACCGAATTTCGGTAAAAGTAAAAGTAAAAGTAGACGGCCAAGAATGAAATGTTTATGAGTAATGCTAGTTCTTTCTTGAACTTGTACTCAACGTCATAAAAATGGAAATTTTTTCCACTGTCCAACGAGTGCAAAATTTCCCCTTCTATAGTTAACAACGCCAACGAATTCGAACAAGTCTATCCTGTCGTTGATCTTAAATCATTTTTAGTGCGCTTTAGGCAAGAAAAAGATCTTTCGCCACTTCAGTCTGTGACAGCCATGCAGAGAAACAATCTATGTGCAATATCGACATCAGAAAATACAAAGTGCAGTTCATTTGCTTTGAAATATTTGAATGTTCTCAATGGTGTAAGCTGCTTCAAATTTTGATTGGCTGAATAAAAATAAGCTTTGAAATTGATGAGTTTATCTGCGATGGATGTTTCCAGATCTTGCTCGAATGCCTTTTCTGAAATTGTTGCTTTTTCGCGAATATCTGTACTATCCAAATTTTGAAATTACGTCGCTCCAAAAATTTTGCTCTAGACAGCTGCCTACGTTGCCTGTTCGGTAAATCTGACACTGCTTCTGAGTATTTCGAACCTCAGTGTTTACAGCACACATAATATTCAATCTAGTACCGCACACTTGAGTTGCAATCTTGTGGATGCCGATGTCGATGACCTATCGCTTTGTGGTCGCTGATCTCTTCCGAGTACGGGAAACATACACACAAACACACTTGCACGACGCACCAGAACAGTGCGTCGAATGAGAGGTTTCAACTGATGACTAACCTAGCTAGGAAGGCTGCCGGATAGCATTCTGGCTAAGGCTTACTTTGCCGTTCAAAGAGGTCCGCATCCTTCACCTGTGTTGGTGCTCGAGAGGTACATTCTCAGAACGTCGGAGAACAACAAATGCATGGAGACTCTTCTCTATGAAGGTGCCTGAAATCGTATACTGCCTTCAGACACACACTGGTGCTGCACAATGGGCTTTATAGCCTGAGCGCCAGGAGAAGACCACTCCCTTCACTCCCCGCCTACTTAAAATCAATAAATTAATCAATCACTGAAATACCTACTTATAAGTACGTTTACAGTTAACAGCGTCACGTCGAAAACACATTGATTGTCAAGTGTAATCTCTCCTGCGCACTTTCTGCTCAATGCACGTTCGAAATATTGACAATCCAATCAGATTGTTAAAAATGAAACAAGACGCTAAGTGATACGAAAATATGTTTCGAAGCCTTCTTCCATAAATTGTAAGAACTTTGCTTAGGTTAATTAGCCGGTGGAATAAATGAAGTGATTGTTGAATCAAATTAGAACAGCTGCCAATTCGCACTTGCGAAAATTCCCTCACAATAGTGCTATTAATATAACAACTTCAACGTATTGTTAGAGCTGAGCTTTAATTTGCATGTGTCAAATGAGCATCCCGCACAAAAAGTATTCTACACTGATTAAAATTTGTCGAATTTGTAGCTGCTAAATGTATGCTGATGATATTGTCTTATATAATCGTGCTTCAAGCGTCAAATCCTGTAGGTAGGGGGGCATCCTACCTAGAACCAAAGTAATCATGTGAAACACACAAGCAGCGACTTTAGGCCTGAAATTAATGTACTTAGAGCTTTCTACGTGCAGCAGTTCGTTCGCAATCGTGATAACCGACTAAAAAAAGTGGTTTCGAGAAAACGCGGTTCAAAATTTTCGGCTTGGCGTCACCGCACAAGAAGCTCAGAACGACCACGTGGCGCAAATCCGCGCGTGCCGGTTCCATTCTCAGTATCACTTTCAAACTTCGGGATTATATTCTTGCTGAGCGCTCCAAGGAGGATAGAGTCTATTGTTGAGAACGAGGGGTGCCAACTCTACTGGAAATATGGTTGCTCGACAATTGTGCCTATCAAACCCACAAGACCCGACATCGTGCTCCTTGACAAACGCGACCGAACTATGTTCGTGATCGAATCCTCGGCCCTGGCCGACTACAATATCAAAGGCAAAGAAACCAAGAAAAAGGGAAGGTACGATGATCTTATACAACACCTGCAGTGGCATCATCTAGGATATTCAGGAGCTAGGATATCAATGGTTCTCATCATCGGTCATATTTAATTGCAGAATCTTTAATTTCAGATTCGTGATTAGCGACCGCGAATCCCCACATTTACCGATCTTTTGCAGAATCTACGTACATTTGAAAGATCATGTCTACCATATTGGATTCGCTATCTGAAACGAACCAAAAATCCTACGTAACTGAACATACCCTGTTGTCTGAGTTTCAGGCATTGTCCCTGGAAGACAGGCATACTTTCTTGATTTTGAGAAATTGATTAAATTAGTCCTTGAAAAAGCAAATACGGAGAAAAATGGATGGTGGACCCTTGTGGCCTTTTGAATCAAATAGCCACGAGGTGTAAAATTGTAAACTGTTTGATTTCAAATGCTTAAATCTGTTACTGCATACATAGAGGAAGATGGATTCTCAAGCTTCACACGTTGATATTGTAAGATTCTGTTTGATGTTTAGAAGACAGCCTTATAGATGTTGAAGGTTAGCTTATGTTGATTTTGGAAATCTTGACGCAGAACGTCTTCAAGACTAAGACTTTTCTGAAGAAGAGGCAGTACTTTCATCAATGATTTCACTCCATCCAAACAATTAACAGTTTTATATTGAATATTTGTTGAAGGAATATTTGTAATAATCAATCTACAAAAAGTTTTTGAACGACACAAAACAGCATCGAACGATATTTATATTCAGTTCTTCAAGACTCCTTCTAAATTGCTTCTGCAGCTGCATGAATGAAGAAGGATCGTTCAAGTCCCAGAGTTATTAAAGAATCTCCTCTCAGCAGGTAAATAATCGAAGGGCCAATTTTTATCCTCTTTGATACTCTATAGAATATATTTCTTCTTCAGTAACAGAATTATATATTGTGATATACACTCTATAAGATATTGGTCCAAGAGTGTCTTGATGTAAAGATCACAATAATTTACTGCTACACAGCGTTGCCTCCTGCTTTATTATTATTATCCATTTGTATTAAAATCAGAAGGTATGTAACAATGGTCCCTAAAAACTGAATGATCAATTTGTAATATTTTCTGAAAAACTCATATTCATGTCGATTAAAAAGTACTTTACGTACTCTGAATATGAAGTTGACTCCCAAAGTACTAAATCCACATGTGGTAAAAGCTAAGGGTCGCAGAATAATTTGCTGATGAAATCGATCAATCTAGCATATGAGAGAAGAAATCAATAAGTAGTGATAAACCTATAGAGAGCAGACACATTCAAAAATGTTATTACCTCTTCAATCATTTTGTAATTTTTTCTCATCAGTTTCATATCCAGAAGAATTTCTGCAGTTTCTTTCGTCTGAGATGAAAGATATTTTATTCAAAAATTTTTGAAAATTTCATCTAATTATGCATAAAGGCTCCTACCTGATAACTCGTTAATGAGCAAGTGATGTTATTGTGCAGAAGTTTCAATAAATAAATTGCAGATAATATCAGAAAGAAGATTAGAAGATTGTATTTCATTTTGGTAAGAGGACCACGATATGTTAATACAGCAAAAGCCGATGATGTGATACTCATGAAATCCACCGTCATATTGAAAGTTAGATGTGCACCATAAATTTGGTTCATTTCTCGTGCTAGTTTACAAAGTTCTAAATGGATTTGTCTAGAAATATGTTTAGGATACACGCGATTTCAAGGTTTACATTTTATAATAAAAATCATTACTGAAGAAACTGGAAATAATAAAATTTTTACTCACTTCAATAGCTCTAGCACATTTTTTCTCCTGTACAAATCTGTGAAATCAAGATTAGTGAAATGGAAATCCTTGATGATTGTGGAGATTTCATGCTTGTCAAAAAAAGATGATTCTGGATATTCACAAAAGCCCTTCCGTAAAAGATGATTGATATTCCTAAATCTTGTTTCAAAACAGCTGCAATTTGAAATCCATAATTAATTATTATCACTACAGCTGCAATTTCTTGTAGTTCTATCACACTCCTAAATAGTATAACAATATTGTTTGAAGGGTTTCTGTGATACGTACTGGAGACTTATTCCGAATGTGACATCCAACATAGTGCATGTGAAAGGTGGCCAAGCACCAAGACTGGTGCACAGGACGGTTTCCATAAATTTATAACCATATAACAAACGAACATACGCACTCCAAACGAATAAGAAGGTCATCAGTATGATATTGACTGATACTCTAGACAAGATTATTTTAAAACTCTCATAATAATTCTTTTCGATCCCCAAACAGTTGAGAGAGTCATCTATTTGTTGCAAGTTTTGAGTGATAAGCTGCATTCTCTTGAAAAAAGAACGGTTTTAATCTCCAAATTCTGAAACACACGATCCTTACGCAGGTAGTGCAATAAAAGGTAAAAAGTACTTCAACTCAAAATGTTCAAAAAATGTCCCCTAGCATTTCCTCTGAAACTTACCTTCCGATAAAACCAACCATTGATTACCGACGACGAAGCAGTAAATGCAGATGAATACGTTAACACACTGGTCAATTTCGTGGCCATGTTGTGATTTTGGTTGATAACGCACAGCGCGCTTTCGAAATAGAAACTGGCTACCCAGAAAAAAGACGCGAACATCAGTACAGGGATAGAAAATAGGTTATGTCTTGAATTTCCGACTGGATAATCCACGAGTCCCAATCCTGTAAGCCAGTTGAGTACCAAAACTGGAAAGATTGATTCCCTGATGTTTTGTGGATGCCACTTCATGGTTGAGCCTTTTTTTATGTTTTCGTTTATTTTACAACAGCTCTAATCTCTGAAATGGTCCTAATTTGGGTTTATCTTTCGTAGCAAGAAAAACGAGATACTAGAAATGGAGAATGCGCACTTTACCATTCAATACCTTAGCTTCCATATTCTGGGGAGAAGAATCTAATTGCAAGAGTTCGTCTCCATTTCTTATTTACTCTCAACATTGTTGTACAGCAGTATCTTCCATAATTCAATGAAGTTCAGGAGGCACTATAACAATATTGGTCTGTGTTATTTAAATCGCAATGCAGGTTTAAGCGGGGCACAAAAAAATTAAATTTCGGGAATCATATTGGAGGTACGAATATAGCAGTAATATGTATAAATGATTTTAGCTGATGCTCGAAATTTATACCCAATTCCACAGTTTTTGTTACAATCCAAAAAATTGAAAGGCTAGTAGATATAAATTATTGAAAAATTTTCGATTTTTTCCCAGGAAAATGAGTACGAAAGGGGTTTTTGGGTCATTGATTTCAAAAATAATATTAAAAATTTTAAATTCTAAATGACGGAAATTCAAAATATTATACACTCTGATCTTTATATATTACTTATTCACAGCTAAAAAGGTAAAGCAAAGTTAAACATTTCAGAAAAAACCACAACTTTCTAGCACTTATCTAAGAGAAAATGTTTAATAACAATAATAAATTGTTAACATAAGAATGTTTGTTAAGGCTCATGAATTTATACTTCACTTAGTGAAAAGTGGACAAAAAGTGGATGATGAATCGTTCAAACATTCATTTTTTCAACTTTAATTGATTATCACCCCACTGTAATTAAAAGTGATAAAAGTTAAGAATTTTGGGAAAAAACTGCAACTATGTAGTATGATTCTAGACGAAGATAGCTAGAAATAATTTTAATTTGTTTAAACACCTATTTTTGCTAAATTAAATTGAATAATTACCCACTTCAAGTAGAAAGTGGACAAAAATCTGTAAATTTCAGAAAAAACCGCAACTTTGTTGCATTATTCTGAGAGAATATTGTCATAAATAATAATAAATTGTTTAAAAATTATTTTTGTTAACTTTAATTGATTATTACGTCACTCTTACTGGAACGTTGAGAATAAGTTGAAAAATTATGAAGAAACCTTGACTTTCATGTATATAAAACAATTTGCGTTGAAAAAACCGCAGAGAAATCATAATTAGCGCCAAAAACTCGAAAAACACATTTTTTCACTTATGGGGGTTTTTCGGGACCCTATAAAAGAGACTTATGGAGGTGATATTCAGAAAGTAACATTTCATTCGCATCCGGTGACTAATTGTGAAGAGGAATGTTGAATTTCAAACTCGATTTACCTAACATTAAGAATTCTGCATAAAGTTTACAAAAACGTCTTTTTTCGGGAAATACGCATTCATTTCTATGGAGGTACCCCGGGGCAACTTTTTTCGAAGGAATCAAGAAGTTGAATAATTTTTGCGACCAAAACGGAAAACATCGGCGCGTGCAATCGCTTGCAACAAAAGAATTCACTGAGTATATTCCTGAATTTTATGAAAAAAATTTTTTTGGAGGGGCACATTTTACTCTCAATACCATAAATATACTTGTCTAACTGGAAAAACGGCATCAAGCAACGATTATACGTACCCTTAGGAATATCCTCCATGTCACCTCGTCTATTTCTAGCACGAACTCACAGAACAACAACGTTTTTCGCCGAACGCTCGAAGCTCGAGAAAAACACTGAAGCTCGTGAATTCGGCGAAGAGTTAAGTTCAACTGTTCGCCATAAGGACAGTTTTGAATATAGTGACTTGCGCTTTCACAAAAAAAATGCTCCAATGTCCCCTACACAAGTATAAACGAATATTAACTTCATCCGGTGACTTCAAATTTTGAGTTTTTGGCCAGCTTTTTCGGATTTTGAACCACTGTGCGCGGCGCGGGGACATTCTCATCGCGCGCTTTGCCCTCGACTCGATCCGCTCGCAAGTTAAAGCCTGCCTAAGGTGCGCGTCTTTCGGATCTCGCGCTTTGCGCTCGATGGTAATCTCACCTCGCGCTCTGCGCTCGGTTATGAATCCACCTCGTGCTACGCGCTCGGCACTTGTGCCTCCCTACAGTTGTAGGAAAAGCTTGTGAAATTCAAAAATTAAATGTCGAATACTTTAATTTGATACATGTTAATTCTCTTTCGTTAAAGCTTCTCCGACTTAAACGAATTCATTCTCATCGCGTGTCTCGTGCTGCGCACTCGGTAAAAGTTTGTCCAAAACGGTGGAGAAGTTTTGTTGCCTAATTTTTTTCAAACACTCTAAATCCCTCGGACTGAAATTCCGGTCCAAGCACTGACCAATTCAATAGACGAGAAAGTGGTCGAAGCTTGGACCAGGAAGAGTACGAAAATTCTGGTCCCATTGGACCGGATCTTTTTTCACTGCTGCTTGGACCAGGATTCAGTCCAATGGGTCGGAATATCGGTCCAAGGGATGTAGAGTGCATGTTGTGCAGTTTTCCTAGAAATTCAATATTTTAATTTTATTTTTCACGATTCGAACAAAAACTACGCGACCACTGGGAAAAATTATAACAAATTTACAGATATTTTTCGGATGAACGACTTTTCTCTATCAATCTTCTGTATTAGCATTAGTCATTTTTTTTAAACTTTTAATATTTCATTTTTATAGTTTTTTTTCCCTGATCGGAATGAAAAAAATATCCTGTTGAAGAAGTTGATAACACATATAAAGATATTTTCATACCAAAAAGTTGATTTCACCAAATTTGTAGATCTCTTCTTGGTGCACAGTTTTAGTTCATTTTTAATTTCCTGTACCTCACATAGTTTGACCAAATATGGAATCTTTCTATTTTTCTTTATTTTTTGTCCAAAAAAAATCCGAAACGCTCCCCCTCTTTTAATTTTGATCCAAAACAACTGGTTAACGAATTCGTCTCGTATTTTTTGTCCCTCAAAATGGGTGCCAAAGCACGATCGAATTTCATCATTCTTTCGAAAGTTATCGAGATCAGATAAGTTTTATTATTTTTTCAACGATCAACACTTGAATTTTTGATTTTTTGACAAAATTCGAAAAGTTGTGAATTTCATCTTGTAGGGCATATAAAAAGAAACATTTTTTCTTTATTACTTTCTTTCATATCTTTTGCTGTTCATCTAAAAATTCTCATTTTTGTTTACATTTTCGAATTTTGGAAATGCCATAACTCTGACAATTTTGTTTTCATAAAAAAACATCAAGAAAATAAATTGTTTCACTTATCACTCACTACAGGAAGCTTTACTAACAATTATCTAGTCTTGAAAAAGATGGTCTCAAAAATTTTTCGAAATGTCCCCCCCCCCCCTTTCATTTCTGATCCAAAATGGCTGGCTAACGACATGAGCTTCAGTTTCTGACACTTAAAGAGTGTACCAAAGACCAATCAAATCGATTTTCTTTTCGAAAGTTATCGTAATCACAGACAGAAAGACAGACAGACACATTCGCGAAAACCTGTTTTTCGGGTTTAGGGGTTCTCAAAACGTGAAAATTTGACAAAAACGGGGGGGGGGCAAATTTGACACAAATCTAATACCTTTCATGATGAAAATGTAAAAATGAGTTACAAGAAAAATGAAATCACTTTTTCTCTGTACTATAAATTAAACCTTGTAGACACTGCAATTCTCCTACGCTTGGTTCTCAATGCTGCGTGGCAACATTAAAATATATTGTAGCAGCTTGAGAATGCCTTTGCGTGTATATTACATTCAGTTTATCTCTGCACCATATCGTTACATGACAACTAAAATTGTTATGATTATAATATATAATGGAGCATAATGTACAACAGAGGTATGTTGAGTGAGCACTAGAGTTGACAAGAAGTACGCATATTGATATTGTTAGAAGAAAGACGGGTAGAATGATTCAAAAGACTTAAACAGGAAGTCGGGCATGATAGTATGCGTAGAGATTGTCGGAAGAGGAAGAGAGTTCACTTGTAAAGAAGCGTCTGTGAGGTAAAAAGTATAAGGGGAATTTCCGTGTCTTATTCAGAAATACCCCCTAATTGAATGGCCTTCCATTTTTAAAAACGGACCTTCCAAACGAATGCTCAGAACAATCTTCGGAAACTTTATAAAACTTTAAAATTTAGGGCGCCAGCCGCCAACAAGAAAAAGGAGATAACCTGCTCTTTATAATAGGCGACACATTTTATTCAACTTACAATCAGAACTAACTGACAAATTGTTTTCCGGAAACTCAACAAGATCGAGCACTTGAAACTTTTCCCATTCTATTCAAATCGCATAGTATGGGTATATTTCCTAACCAAAGAAAGCAAATGAATAGAGATGAGACCAACATTCTTGTATTAACAGGAAATAGAACCTTTTTTTAAGGAAATTGACAGGTTGTACCGGAAATATAATGAAATTTAATATTTTGTAACCTAAAAGAAAATTACGGACTAGGTGCCCACAATCTTTCAAAATTATCGCATGAGACCGACTCCTAAACTAATCAAATGCTAAATAGCACAAGACGGATAACAAAATTCGACTGGATGTACCGCGCCAAATCCATCCATAACTTTAAGTTAAACTGTCCTATTTATACAACTGATCAAAACCATCACTATCTTACAGTATCACGACAAGGGAAACGTGGCTGGTATCCAAATAAAACCCAAAATAAATAATAATAGCATCTTCAGAAATATGAAGACAATCGTTTTTGAGGCAGCGTCATTCTGATCTTATACAAAAAAAATGAAAGGTACTCTACTGCGAAAATGCTTGCCGAAATAAAAAATAACTGACCTGTTTCCTTTTTACTTGGGGTACGTAGGATGCTTTTGAGTATTCCATCTGTGCTAAATTTTATAATAAAAAGAAGATCGAATTCAATGAAGACAATCTGCTACAACTTGGCTGTATCAAACGTCGAACGAGAGTGCCAGCATCAACCACGATGGAAAAGCTGGCGTCCCTCGCTGTCCGCTGGGACCGACCAATCCGTGTGTTTCAGGAGGTTTCGACGGTGCCGTTAGTCAATCGGTGTTGTTCTCCACCATCTTACGAGCGGGAACCACGTCACGTATTCTAGCGGCAAATGGAGAAAAAAAAACATATCTATTACGAAAACCTCTGTGGAATGCTAAGATACCTTTCTCATCCCCTTCTGAGAAGTGTACGCCCTCAAGAAGATGAGGAAAAGGAGATTTCTTGGGATACAAGGGTTAGTTTTCCTAGTGCCATGTGACATTGCCGGGGTATCTGGTGACGTTATCCAAGAGTGGATCAAGCCGATAAAGTGATATGTATTCCGCAGTGAAGCACAGTGAGCACAGTTTTGCTCTGCCATAACTATGCCGTGATTGGTGTAGGTAGTGGAGAAAGAAAGAGGAGACTAACCTGACCTCATTCCAACTCTATCTAGCTGGCAGTGCAACAAACGTGGTGTAGGCTGGGGCCACGGGATCGGTGCAATTCCTGGAGGTTGACAGTCGACTCCGTATGTATGTCAAACCAAATCAGATCGATGGTATAAGTAAATGGAGATTCATATTTTCCGGAAGTGCCCTTGTGGAGTTGGACTCTCGCCCCAGGTTTAATAGAGATTTACACGGACCCCTAGATTATTCCAAAGGTTGATGAATGAACCTTTGAAACCGGTAAGGATAAGAAAGTAAAAGTGACAGGTGTGAACAACAAAACAAAACACCTCGTCACAGAAGAACATGAAAGAGGATGTAAAGATGTATGCTAAGAGACGGAGGTATTTCAGAAAGAATGTCCTGCATGAGAATGAAGTTGTAAGGAGTCATAAGCAAGAAGAAAAGGTTTAAGAGATGGTCGGAAAGAACGTCATGAGGAGTAATGAGGCCAAAGAGGGGAAAAGATAGGAGGATCGAGGATTTAATAGAAACTATGGGTGGATCATGCTAAGCGAGAGGAAGCGATGTTGATAAAAGGAGAAGAGGAAGAAAGTTGAAAACTTATAGCGAGGATGAGATGTGGGAGTATGGAGTGTTTTAATAGGCTGCGGCTTCCAAAAGAAGAACGAGGGCGTGAATTCAATAGAAAAGGTATGCAGAGGTGTAACACTGGTTGAAGGAATCCGTGGAGGTGTAGAGAAGTAGGATAAACATTGAGGTTTAATTGCATGAGAGAGGAAAAAAGGGCACTCTATGGGCACGTGTGGAATTGCAGTGTACACGGTCCCCCGCATCCAGATCGAAAAGCTCGCTTGTCGCTTCATATCCGATTCGACCTAGATTTTGATAGCGCTCGCTATTATGCTGTCGACCCTCGAGCAGCGTTGTACAAACAGGTTTCACCAAATGTAGACAGCTGTCTATACCGCGTATATTACAGCTGTCTATATTTTTACTCCACTGTCTGAC
>WSXT02004673.1:0-29859 GCA_011762715.2 Neuroterus valhalla | reverse complement strand
AATCTGTTCGCAAACTAGTTTTGAGGGATCTCTCAAGAAATGAGCAAGCCTCAATTAAAAAAAAAAAATTTGAAATCGATTGAAAATTGAAGCCGCAATCGCATTTCAAACATTTTCTTCTCCTTCTGCAACCGCACAATGATTTAGTTAATTTCAACGTTCAGAACATTACATTACAATGAAAGGGTCTTGGTTATCAGGTACTCGAAAACGTCGCCTCGCTTGTAGCCTTTCCCCTTCTTCCGTTGCTCTCTACGAAACCAGCATCTGGCTGACTAGTCTCAAAAATGCGAGACGATCCGATCCGATATATCGGTTTTCCGAGACCAAAGCGATCCGAGACAAACCGATACTCGAGTCTCAGAAAACCGATACCGATCCGAGAAAAAACCGATATTTTCCGATACGATACCGAGACAGTCTCGTATCGAACGGCATCACTAATTCGGCTCCATTATTATTATCCTGTTATTCCAATACTAATGGTCATATGTGGTCTGTTCACTATGATGGGAACTGGTATACGTCCTACCATATTTAAGTACAGACATTGGAATCGAAATTTGATATTCCGGGTAGTGCGTAGATAGGAATTACTATTATGTTTGTCTGTTTGTTTCAACTGAAATATACATTACAGCCCCAGAGGCACACCTTTTTTTGGAAGGGGGAGGAATACGCTGTAATACGCTCCTCATAATGATATGAAATTTTCTGTTGGTAAAACAATCCTGCATTTTGTTATTTTTTATATGAAAAAACAATGTTCATCATTTGAAAACATAAGAACGAATTTCCTATGATTGTTTCAATTCAGTGAAAATGTTATTTTACTCCTCCAAATACATCATTTACTCAAACTAACCACACAAACACACAAAAACAATGGAATATGAATTCAACATGCGTTAAAGAAAATCCTATTGTTGTTTGATGAATGCAAGCTGGTTCCAAAAATAATTTTTGATTTTGAAAGTATTAAACATTGGAATTCGATTTGTGGGAGATTCATTATTTCAGTGGATCGGGTAACTTTGGAATTTGTGAATAAGCTTAAATTTTTGGTAATAAAGCGCAATATATAACATCTTCTAAAGTTTATTATATAAATTCAGCGTAACTGTGATATGAAATACAAAAAACAAACAAGCATTGTTTCACGGAGTACGTAACGATGATAAGAGATTTTGGAGAAATCAAATCCTAAGTTGAAATTCTTCCAAACTTCAGTTTCAGTTCGCCTGACTTATAAATAACATGTCCGTATACCTCGTAAAATTATTGAAAAATCAAATGAATCAGGCACGGACGAGTCAGAATACTCGTGAATATCATCCTTACGTTCCTGACAATAATAAGAAATCAGTATGCAAAAATCAGTGTGCAGGTTGAATTTTTTTATGACTTAAAAAATGTGTATACTTGTATAAAGTTAATTAATTGTATTTGGTTTATATTTACATTCGTATTCATATTGTGATTTTTCATAAAAAAAGAATATAAACCAATATTCAATGAGTGGAATCGATTATCATTTACTTCCCTCACATCGAATTTTAATTTTATTTTGAATAAAACAAATACCTGATCATAGCAGAATTATTGATGGTAACATACACATTACCTATCCAGTCAAGAGTATCCCGATCGGACTCGCCGCGATCGATCAAGGCGTTACCCCGACTCACAAAAATAAATGTCATTCGTGATTAATCAAGAATCCCGCATTTTTTTTTCGGTTTATTATTCGAAAAACATATATATGTATATAGTAAAACGATTTCCAATAAAAACAACAAGAAGGTATTCAAAATTAAAATTGTTTATTAGAAACAAGTTGTTTTTGTAGAAAGTTTTTTTTTCAAACCGCAATATTTCAAAATGAAAATTTGAATTCAATTCTGGTTATAATTTTATCCAATGGCTTTATCTCAAACATATAAATTTTTGAGATGAATTTGTCAAAAACACTCTTTTGTTCATACCTTTTGTGGTTGTTGATGTTTCTAAGAAACATGATAGGAACAACTTATTATCCATACGCACTCACAAAAGCAAGAATTGTTTTTCTTATTTCATAAAGTTGGAAAAAGAATGAACCGTTCCACGAAACTTTACCCAGCGGTTCTATCACCCTACCTTATCAAACATTGTATAGAGAGAGTTTGCGGTAAGGTTAGAAAATAAATAAGTGAGTTTTTCGAAGCAGGTTTTCAAATGTTCTAAAGTACAGAGAGTGATCCGCGGTTCCTGAAATGTGCCTCAGTTTGTATACGATTTAAAATCCTAGTGCTATCATTCTTATAATATACTTGTTGCGCGGAAGTTGCTCGACTCACTGTTCCTTGCACAGTCTTGGACAAATGCCGCTCATAAAGAAATGATTAAGATTGATTTATTTATGCACTTTTCAACATTCTCCGTCATCGTAAGTACTATTCCAGATCTTTGGCAATATCAGTCAATAGCAAACATATTTTTCAGGTTGCTTTTTTCCCTGCAAATACTCAGTGAAGTCACGATAAATTTTATAGCATAATCTCCTTAGCAGTATTTAGATTTTGACTATTTCCTAAAGATTGAGATAGCTCAAACTTTTGAACAAAGTGTGTTCGCATGTATTTTACTTATACCACTTTCATTCATACGTATTCAGATTCTGAATGTTTTTCTCATAAAAAGGTACAACACACATTATGGGTTCCCAAAAAGTAGTAGAGATATTTTATTATTCAATACAATCCTAGGACACTTATTTTTTTGTATTTGCAGGAGTGTTGACAAGGAATATTTTCCTTTTCTTCTCATCAACCATTTGATGTTCAACTTCGTGCCGTCGAAGTTTTTTTCCCTTCTTGATAAGGAGATTCTCTATTTTCGCTCTTAATTAGACAAAAGCATTGAATTAGGAATTTCACGGTCAAATTGATCTACAAATACTACATTCGTTTCTATCTAGGCATAACTGAGTCGCTTTAATACTCTTGATGTACGTCACCAAAGTTAATTTAATTAGTGTAAACATGAAGTACAAGATATTGATGCGGCGTCCTAGTTTTGTTTATTCAGCTGTGATTCACTTAGACTGAAATAGCAGTAACCAAATACTGTTCCTCTCCATGAAAGTACCCACAAATTAGACATTAGAAACTACAGGAGCATTTATTCCCTAAAAGTGTAATACTGATTTTATATTATTTATAAAAATTATTCATGCCAGATTTGTGATACACTTTTCGTTAACGATGTAACACCAACATCATAGTTATTTTCCAGGTACATAAGTGTTGCTTAGCTATAATTATTGCACCATATTTACTTATTGCACCATATTTTACTTATTTCTTATTGTCATAAGTTTTATTACCAAAATATTTGAAATGAAGCTCTTTGAGAATTATGGGTTTTTATCAATGGCACGCTCGTAGGATAAGTGAAAGTAAAATGTGAAGCGCTCCTGACTAGAAACCTGGTTATTTTTACTATTAAAGGTTTTTTAAGCACTGAAAAAGCCATGTGATGCTTGGTCCACTACCTAGTTCTTGCACTATCAGCAGGAATTACACGAGACTGCACTATAGGCGTATGTGGACCGCGAGTTTGCAGAAAATATCGGTACACAGTGGATAGCTAGATTGAGAAAATGAAAAGTAACGATGCAGTATCTACCTTAACAGTCACGTGTTCCGAATCAACGCTTTCTATAAGGGTGTTGTCTGCACCGTTATCACCATTTTTCCATTAACCAACACTCTGCCAAGACCCTCCTTGACCCCCCGCCAGCGGGCTATTTCGCGACCGCGCGACGAAGTTAAATAGATGTTTATATCCATACACATTTCACCCCAGGATTTTTCCAATTTCATTGCTTCAAACCTTTCCGAAAATTTACTCGGATATAGTGACGCGTGTACATTCATCATGGGCTATGTCACCCAAATATTCCAATGCTTTTCTGCACGTATGCGTATTTTATCCTCTCTCACATTTCATTGAACTCGTATTTATGGCAAAGTGGTAAAGGAAAATCCAGTAAACGGTTATAATAGAACCACGGGGGACAATCTTTCTTTTTTGACGAGAAAAATTTGATGATACCGAAACATAGTTTGATGCATTCTCCTGGTGTAATTTCAGTCTCGCTTCAGAAATGCCTTGTTACCAGATCTCAATTATGCAAAGAGAACAAAAATGAGAATTTCAGCAAATTTCAGTACATTAGCGTTTCGATCCATTTGTCAGTTATGACAATTAGAGAAGGAATCAGCCTCTTACTTATCGACGTGCTATCCCATGCAATTTGCCACCCTTTTTGGTTACGACGTTCATTATTCAATAATTTATTGCACTGAACCATTTTAAAACAAAGTCGAACATTGTATCAGTATACGTACTTACGGAAATTTGAGATATCCAAAGATAATTAGAAGGAATTCAGAAGTTTTTCAGGAGCTTATAAATCACCTAGAATTTCTGAAAATATAAGGAATTTCCAAATTTTAAACATTTTCGTATTTGCTATACGACTGTACCAATCAGGAACTTTAGACATCAATCCTTATGTTAATCAACTCCATGAATAATTCAAATTGCGCTCTATGCAAACAGAGACAATAAAGAAACAACATTTTCCTTCTTTTAATGTTTCTCTTCAACATGATCTTTCGTCATTTTTGATTATGATAACGAATCAATCGCGGTTTCATAGTTAGAACAAGTTCATAAGGTTATGGGGAGAAATGAAATATCAACTCTAAATACAATTTAAGAATGATTCGGTCTTTCAAATCTGATACTTTTCCTCCTCAAAATACTTTGCAAAAATCATTTTTCTTTCTTCTTTCGTATCGAGAAATAAGGTTGAGATTTTTTTTGGGCGAAATATTTTTGATGTATTCTTAAGCATGGTTCAAGGGAGAGTGCAATTCGGAAGTTTATGCCCTCTATGATAGCAAGATCTACTTTGTGTTTGCCAACGTTGTTGAATAATATATATTTAATTTTGAAAAATCGAACTCATGCTGAAAAATAAAATTACACTGGGAAGAGATTGAGGAATTAAGATAGTAGGAAAATGAAGGAGTGCGAAGAGTACAGGGTTATCACTGGGCGAAGGACTTACACAGTTAGTCGGAATTATGCGGGCAGTGTGATTTTCCGGACTAGGATACAGTGATTTTTCGGATAAACTGTTGAAAGGAGATATCATTGCGAAAGATTTCTTAGCAAATCAAGTGGTGTTTCGAGCAATTCGAAGATTCCAAAAAGTAAATATTCAAATGTTTCCTCCAGTGATTCAAATTAATTGATTTCGGAATAATTATTTAGAAGTAACTTTATCAAGATCCGATTCAACTGAGAAATTGGAAATCTAGGTCATTTTTTATATCAGGATCCCGGTAAGAAATACTTTTTTTATATGAGTCTTATCAAGGGATAAGCGCAGTTTAGTCTAAATGACCCTTGCTATTTATATAGGATATATATGACACCAATGCATGCATTGAAATGTAGAAGGAATTTTATTTGGAGTGTCGGTTAGGACTCTTGGATTTGACGGTTCAATTTCCGAAAGGATTTCCTCTGCAGAGTGGTTTGTGGTAGTACCTTTTCGAAATGATAGGTATGGAGGAAGTGTACATCTTGAGAGATCTTAGATCCTTATCTGTGAATATTAAGTGGAGAGTCACGGAAGGAATAAATGCGTTTTGGAAGGATGTAAACCCTGTAGGAAAGAGTTGAGTCTCAGGCGCGCTTTTAGGTTCTTAAGCTCCTTATATGCACTCGATCGAATTCAACCCGTCAAACTCTCCAGCTTTTCGACCCGATAGAGGGGCTAAGGTTGAGATAAGATTCTTATTTCTTTTACCTGTATACGTATATTTGTGTTACAAGATGTTTGCGGTCCCTGACCACCAGTAACTCCTGCAACTAAACTGAACCCTCTTCCCGTTTGTTTCAGGAGATGAAAGTCAACTGGGCGACGTCGCCGGGTAACCAACCAAAACAAGACACAAGTAGTAAGTAGAAATTTACGATTCTCTCAGAATTCTACCCACAGATAGGTTCAGATTTCTAAAAGAGAAGTGAATGCCATCGCCATAAAAATAAGGAATGACTAATATATAATTTTCTGGAGTTTCAAAAATATTTATAAAGTGTGTCTAGAACATAATTTAACAGATTTATGTTCACGAAACTTGTTTTTTTTCCGAAAGAGAAAGTAATATCTTTACGCAATAGAATGGTTTCTTGAATAAGACTAAAGGATCTTATCAAATCTTAGAATACCTAGTGCAGACTATAATAAATAGAGAAACCTTGCGTGCGTTATATTTTCCGGTTCTTGGAAGTAGTAACGATTTAGCAAGCCCATAATTCGCTGAGGATGTTCCCGCTTCCGCATAGAGGCTGCCCGATGCAGAAACAGTTAGGTATTGCACGTGCGTCTCTTCGTGAGCTCTCTTCTCTTCCCGAATGATAGAAAAAATAGAAATATGTACATATGTATAATATTCTCTGCACATGAGTCCTCGTACTTTTTTCCTTAAGTTCCTGGTCGACCTGTATCTGGGGACACTGGAGTAACTCTGAAGCAGTTCACCCAGGAAGCTGCAATCACTTTTTTCGTTATTCTTTACTTCCCTCATTTGGATAAGAGATGGTACGTTCATGCTCGCATTATTAGCTGTTACAAATTCCTGTACCCTTATTTCATAAAAAGACCCTTCGCCAACTGTTCTCCATTCAAGAACTCACAATTCCCCGCAACGAAGTTACAGAAAACGAGTGACATTTAGCTTAGACAGAACTTTAAACGAACCATTACGATGTGTCCAAACGTTCGACTTTCGAGTGATTCAATTGCCAGTCTCCAATTATAAACTTTTGGATGTTCCAGAAGAATAAGGAACTAAATTATGCAGTGTTTGGAAGGATTTTTATTCTAGGACTTTATTTTGGAAATAATTTTCAATTGACCAATCTTTTAATTGAAGGATGAGATAAAAGAAGTGTAATTATAAAAGCTCATTTCCTGTGATAAACAGTATTTCAAAGGGTTCGTGCCAGCAATAGCTCGAATCGTCTTGCATATTTTGTTCCGACTGGTCGATTAAACAGTGGAGGAAAGAATTATTAATGATTCTGGTTTCTGTCTCCGTGCCAATGAAGAAGAGAAACCGGAACTATTAGTAATGTCTTTCCAAGTCTGCCAAACTACCACTGGCAGCAAATACGCATCCTGATAAGAAGTGGATACATGAAGCATTATTCTGTGATAATACTCAGAGCCAGGGTTGAAAAGAACACAAGCACTTTTTCTTTTACCTATAAATGTGAGTCATCCGAAAAATTTTTCTCAAAGTTGCGCGCTCATGTCCCAGATTCGACTAGTGACTCTTTATTCCTAAAAAATAGGAATATTTGTATTGGGGATGATCACCATGAAACTCACACCATATGGATATTCATATCGAACGAAGTAGGACTTTTTATGTTTTTCGCAGAGGGTCGCAGTGGAGGGTCCGTGAATTTCTATAGATCTGTGGAGGTTTGAGTTTACCTGAGGTTGGTGCATTTGAAATTCAGAGCGGGCGACCAATATTATCTAACTCAGTCTGAAATTCTCCTTTTTATGGACTTGTAAAACTGCGACAGGCACATGGGACTCTAATCCAACCTTTACCAACGTCATCCGCCTCTGTTACCCTCTCGCAAAGTTCTGATAGATGGTACTCTCTAGTTAACTCTTCTCTTGCCCCTACCATCGTCTCTTCCCTTATATGCTTTCCCTTATACGCTTCCCCTTATACGCTTCCCCTTATACCGCAGCATACCATTCCATGACCACTTCGCTCCATCTGCCCACATTCTACGCTAGAAAATGCAAAACTAAAGTAAATTGTATCTCTCTATTCCCTCAGTAAGCATAGCCGGATACTATTCTGCGTCGTTCTTTGAGAGGATGAGAGTACTTTTTCCCATTCGGTTCTCTGCACGAGAGTCGTGAATGCTGTATCGGCATTATTAGTAGTAACTGTGGTTACTACTAATAAATGATACATCAATCAGTTCCGCAGTTATATTTGGAAAAAATGACTGAAAATTATTTCTTGTTTCCTTGTACTATGTTGATATGAACACAAACAGGATCAAATAAAGTGAATATTTCACTGACTCCAATAAACAATTGTCATGATTAGTAAAACTTCGAAGCCCTGCTTAAAACTTATGAAGTATACGAGAGCTCTCAATACAAAACTTCATGATTTTTATGTGTAGGGGAAAACGATAAAATATAGAACATGCGTAGTATAAAGAATCATGATACGTTAATGGAGAAGGAAGAATATAGCCCTCTTGATCAAATGTTCGTTGCTACGTAAGGGTCGAGCTGCGAAATTGCCAGGGTATATTAACTATTAATTTAGTTGTACCCAAGGGACACATAATCTCTTTTCCTAAGAAAATAACATTCTGCAATATCAAATAGGTTTAAAAGAAATAGAAAATAGTAAAGCATGTAGAATACGGGAGCATAAGTCTTCTTTACATTAATCTTTCATTCCTCGACAGAAGAACTTTGCATAATAAGGAGATTGCGAGAGAGCATACAAGCAATTTGTGATTCTGACTGCCTTGTGTACTTTGTAGAATCCAAAGTAACTATCTTCGGGAATTCTTCATTCGCTGGTCATTTTTCTTGCATTATAAATTACGTTCACGAATAATCACACTTGTAGCTAAAGAGCCTTTGCAACACAAAGGATAGAACATAGATAGTGACGCCTCACTCAAGAATTCCGTTTACACCGGCTTCCAACGTTTACCGTAAGCCGTTTGCCTTTGCTGATCGTGTGTGTTTTAATGGAACTGTTATCGTCAATAATAAAATATACGTTTTCACTCTGTCTCTTGAATCACGCAAAAACATACAGACAGAAGAAGCATATGATAAAGATAGTGATAATGATTACCCTTACAAGATATAAACATAATAACAGTAATATGTGATATCGAGTATAGAGGGTCGATTGCGTAATTCCCTCCCTTCTTTATTTCCTTGAAAAAAGTTAAAGGAAACTATATAGGAATTTTGTTTTATAGTCGAAGAAAAAAGAAGGTAAGTTTTATTAATATTACGCTGCTGACCAACAAATACTAACGTTCATTAACATTTGGACCTTGATCCAGTTTGAGCGATTTTTCCCAATGAACTGTACATATTCAAAAAACGAAATCTAATTGTTATTATATTTTGAAAATACTAGATGCCACTCAACTAAGTAAAGTAATTAAATTACCTAGCAGAACTTGACATTTCATCTAAAAATGGTTGTTGAAATGGAAATGGAAACATCAACGTCTGCAAGTTGTTCCTCAATTGTGAATGTGATTGTTCGAATGAGTTGTCACAAATGTAGTTAGAAGGAGAAATCCCCAGTCTACACTTATATCGCGGGAGTGAGGAGTAGGCGAGAATAAACAATTGACCGCTAACGTATAATACAAGCGCGATGATTGTTCGTTGCGGAACTGCAACTTCGCAGATTTGAAATGCGCTGAACTCATTTGAATATCGAGGAAAACTAGCTGTTGTGCACTAGCCGTTGTGGAATAGTAGTAGCGCCAATCTCTAACTGCTATGGTCTAGGTAATAAATTCAGGTTGGCAAATCTACAAATTTGCTTTCTGATTTGTTTGGGGGAAATGCAAAACCTAATGACTCATTACCCTCTAGCGTAAATTATTACGCCAATTTTCCTCTAATAAAAACATATAGAGCAGTGGATGTGCCAATTTTGAATTGTGATTCAACTATCATCGAGCATCAAATGATGTAAATATAGAATATACCTACTGGAAAATATATTATTTCAAAGGCTGAAGAAATCCAATTCATTATTGAGAAATATTGTACAAAGAAGTTAAATTTTAATACCTCATTCAAAGGATCTTTTTAATTTGGCAAAAGTAGGACATAGACGGCTGTTACTTTCAAAATAATTGACTCGAGGTGTCCCAGAAAATCTGATTTCCGTCTTGGAAATGGGTACTCTCACTGGATTGATCAGCTTTATAGCCCACGTGCACATCTTCCGTTGCGTTGCTGACCCTCGTTCGAAGTGGGCATCGTGTGTATATCACGTCAGTACGAGCGATTTGCGAGCCCACTGAAAATTTACGTGGATCGTTTCTTGAGAAATAAGGTGGTTCAAATGGTGCTTCGGGGATATCGTCTATGGGAGGGAGTAACAAGGAAGGCGGTGATTCGGTACGAGATTGTCAGAGTCACAAATGAGAGAAACGACCCAGGTGTGCTCTACACTACAGTGTTCTCTACACTAAGCAACACTTTGATTCCCTTCCAAAAACATCTACTTTAACATGATAGTGTGAGAACAAATATTTTCGAACAGCAAACAATCATGATGCTTGGCCTTACAATTCGTAAAGCTAAGATTACACGTCAGAAAACTAAATGCAGAGCTCGAAATTCAAAAAATGATCAGTGAGCATAAGGAGGAAGATTAACATTTCATTTCGAGTCCAGATTTGTCGAGCATGTACAAGGTTTCATATTAAAATGCTGTATTTCACTGTTTCCTTTGTCGGATTCCGATGCGGCCTGCCAGTCAGAAAAATATTGCTCTTCTGCCCCGCGGCATTGGCGCGTACGTAACTTGAAAGTTGACGATCCGCGGAATCGAGCTACGCTCAGGGAACAAAGGTACATAAGGGGATGAATTTTAACAACTGTTTACTTTGGATTGTCTTTAAAAGACAAAGCCGCCGGGGTGCTTCTGCTGCTCCCAGTCGGCCCTTACTTTTCCAGTTTTCCTCTGCTACTGAGCGTAAGAAAGAGTTTCCCTTCGGGTAAAATCACAAATTCCCTTCTTGGTCTTTCCTTCGATCCATGGAGTTATTATTTTCAGCTCTATATTTCGATTACTCACATCAATGAATCAACAACAATAACTTACTGAAAACAGAGAGAGTTCAGACTTGTAAAATATCCGGACTTAAATTTGTTTTTCTTTTGGGAACGTGCTTCGTAAGGTCCGTTGACAATAAAGTATTTTAATAAATTCTCAATGGTTACAGATCTTCTAAATAGGAGATAAGAAGAAATCGTGACTTATTTCGTAATTCGAAAAACTTACTCACATCAAAAATCCGCAATTACTTGAGAAAATTCACAAAAATTCAAGAAAGTAAATTAAACGCTGATGAACTTTTTATGGAATTGCATCACATGCAAAAGTTGTTAGAAGCATTATGAGCCATAAACAAATCATCAGAAAAATTTTATGTGTAGAATGATGTCAAATGCTTAGAGGGATGCAACAATCCTTTTGTTTGAATTTATTTTACAATAAATTCAAATGTCCCGAAGGATAGAAAGGCTGTGGTACCCAGTAAATTTCGGGATGGATTTATTTTCTATTTGTGACAGAAAAAATGGTCCAAATATATGTCAGCTTGATACATAATATTTTTTAAGCTTCTTGTTTGAACAAAAAAATTAAGCTCTTCTCAAAAATAGAACTCGCAACATATATGTTACTTTTTTGTCTCTTTTTTCTGCTTCGGAATCTTCTCTGATCAGGAAAACGTCCTGTTAATGGAAGTGTAGCGGCTTTAATCAAGTTAATGCAACCATGCAGGCCGATACACATCAACAGAAGGGTCGCGTCGCAGTGCTTGCACTCGCACCTATAAAAAACGAGCTGATACGTTTAAAGAAAGAGTATATGCAGAACTTCGAAAGGTGACTTATGCGCGTTACATACTTTGTGCGACATGGTGCCATCGTGTGCCAACCGGAAGCACATACACCCGCCTTTTTCCGGCAAGCGCGTTTCCCGCAGATTAGTTTGAGGAAAAATGCTTTACCATTTTTTGAGTCACGTTCGCAATACACTCCTGATACGCCGATACGCCCTCAACGATCTTTTAGTCTTTGTTGTCAATTTTCAACTCATGATGAATAACGAGGCTTTAAACGCCAGAGCAATTTGTTCCAAATCGCGCGGATATGCTTTTTCATGATTCCTGTCCCTCGTAGTTTTCCAGGTTATCACAAGATCAAATCACGGAGCCGTCCCCCGCAGCTAGTCGATTTTTTAAAATCGGAAATGAAGCCAGCTTGGGAGGCAAAAGCAAAAAAGCACCTGCAATTAAATAAAGGATGGCGGTCAGGAAACGCTTTGAAGTCCAGTGGGTGGCTGGGATGAGGTCCATATTTTTGTTTGATATTTTGCAGATAAATAGTGCTCCGCAATATATGACATATATATTTCTTTGAGGTAATCAATATTTGATGTTTTGAAAATACAAATAAAGTGACTTGAACACCAGGCTTTAATTAAATTTTTTATCTATTTGTTTACAGTAAGCTCTCCGATGATTTGAAAACAATGTGAAAATATAATATTCTTGATTTAAGGAACACTGTAAAAGAAGTTGTTGAAAATTACAAGTAATTTCCCATAGGGAGTTTATGAAAGCAGAAAGATGGGAATTTCACCAGAATCTTCCAATTCCACTCTTAAACGCTTGATGGGCGCCATTAAACAAAATAAACTGACGGGCGGACATCACTCATCAACAATGTCAGATAGATATGTCTTTGAGTAAGGATTCTTGGAAGATGTAATCTGCGTATAGTAAATTTCTCAATTCATTATACCTTTTTGGAAATTTATGAGAATGAAGCTGCAATTCTTTTTTGAAGCTGATGGTCGATTGCTCATTTCATTCATGAAATAATTGTGTAACATTTTATTTTGTTGGTTGTGTTTTTTTCAATGTTTCGGAATAATTCAGCCATTGGACGATAATTGCAGCTTTTTCGAAGAAATTTTCTATAAAGAGAGGAAAACGTAATTATTTTGGTCATACGTTCAATATAAATGTATATTTTCGTTTAAAAAAAAAAAAGATACACCGACGTTTCCACCCATCTTTGGTTCTTTTTCAAGGTAAAAATGAAAGAAATTTTTAAAAATTTGATTCTGAAAAACAACAAATATTTCTGGATAAAGATTCGTATGTATATGATTTCGAACAAGTAGTATTTGAATCAAAACTAATTACAATAGCAAACAAAATCAACTGCCTGGCAAAAACATCGTTGACACGAAATTAAACAGAGTAAACTATTGTAACTAAATCATTACTGGTAACTTGTTATTTCTTAGTCATCCTCTTTTACAAACAGGAAGAGGAGACAACCCATCCAACAGTTGAAATGAGAAATATAAAATCACTTTACGATAAATAAGAGGCTTTGTACATAGCCATATTTGTTACAAACGTTAGGGAGACATTTTAAAAAATACAATATTACCAAGAAGATTTATCTGATATAAAACTGAACTTATTTGGTAAGAACGTTGAGTCATTTAACTAAAATCACAGCACGTGCCAATAGTTTGAAATGGATGAAGTACAATCAGTTTGACAAGCAATGATAGACATCATTAATAGCGTGGATCGAAAAACGCGTTTTTTCTGTAATACAATTCTAGAAGTGCGGTAAACTTGCGCATAGGCGTCAATAGAAAGGAAAGAGTTCAAAAAAAATTTGTTTGAAAAATTTGGAATCGCGCAGAAGGCCTAAAGTTACCAAAAAAGTAAAAATACCAGTAATTTTCAAAACCATACAAAAATTGCAAACCAAAAACCTCTTCTGTTTTAGTAGTGAAATAAGTGTCCTTAAATTAAAAGTATCCTTTTTGCATACAGAAAATAATTAGACCCATTACTCTTTAACTGAATTTTGACAAAAGTTGCGGGTTGTTCCGTAAAAAAACGATTTTTGATGATTTTCGACGATTTTTGAACATGTGCCAAAACCCACAAAAGTTGTATTTCTCATTTTTAATGATTTGAAATTTTTGTATATTTTTGAAAATTACTGGTATTTTGCATTTTATGGTATCTTTCGGCCTTCTGCGCGATTTCAAATTTTGCAAGAAAATTTTTTTTTGTCCTTTATAATGACGCCTATGCGCAAGTTTTCCGCGCTATTAGAATTGTATTACGGAAAAACGCGTTTTTCAATCCACCCTAATCATTAATATGCATCCTTTCAGTTTGTAACTTAACACAAAGATTATTCTACTGGGTTCTCTTCATTTGAAATGTTTTAAAACCATTCATTCAACCTGGTATTACAGATATCCTTATTTTCTTCCAAAACTTTTTTTCTACTAAATTCAAACTTTTTGATGCGAGTCTCTTGTTTTTCATATTTAAGTATATGTAGTAGTTTAAGAACATTTTAAACAAACAGATCCCAGTAGATTAATTTTTGTGTTGATTTTCAAACTGACAGTATGTATATTAATGATGTCAATCATTGCTTGTTGAACTGACTGCATTTCTTCAATTTCAAACTTCTGGTGCGTGCTGTGATTTTAGTTGAATGATTAAACGTTCTTATCAAAATAATTTCAGTTTCATATCAGATAAGCCTTCTTGGTATTATTGTACTTTCTTAAATGTCGCCCTGACGTTTGTAACGAATATGGCTATGCAAAAAGCCTATTATTTATCGTAAAATGATTCTATATTTCTTATTTTAACTTTTGGACGGGTTGTCCCCTCTTCCTGTTTGTAACAGACGAGGACTAAGAAATAACAGATTACCAGTGATGATTTAGTTACGACAGTTTACCCTGTTTAATTTCGTGTCAACGATGTTTTTGCCAGGCAGTTGATTTTGTTTGCTATTGGAGTTACATTTGATTTAAATACTACTTGTTCGGAATCATACGTACGAATCTTTATCAGAAAATATTTTTTGTTTTTAAAAATTAAATTTTAAAAAGTTTCTTCCATTTGTACCTTGAAAAAGATCCAAAGATGGCTGGAAACGTCGGTGTATTTTATATTCTTCTTTAAACCAGAAAATACATCTATATTGAACATATGGCCAAAATGACTTCGTTTTCATTATTCAAATTTCGTTAAAAACATGTGTTTCACTTGAGGTTTGTGTACCTGACATTAAGAGTTATACTGTATGTTGTTCCTTGCTTCGGAGGTCACACGTTTTTTTATGAATAAAATTTTTTTCTCATCGTCGACTCATTTTTTCATTTCAGCATTCTTCCCAATATAATAAGAATTCGTAATTGCCGCGTATTTACTCTGCACATGCGCAATAAAATACGCCCTGGCTATTTCACATTGTAGAGTTGTACAAGAAAAGCATAAAATTCAACTATTCTGAAAGCGAGGTTACGAGAATGCTGCCATCTGTTTGTGATTTTAAAGTATCAGAATAATTTTCAAAAATTTTAGTGAAACTGCCACACTAATCACTGGTTTTTTTATTTCTACTGATTAATGTGGTCATTTCCAACCACTTTTTTTTAAGTGAATGTTTTTTCGTTTTTCCAGAATATTTACATTCTGCAATAAAGGCTATGCTGCCCAATTCTTCAACTTGTTTTTGTTGATAAAAAATCAATAAATTGACGTTGATGATATAGATTGTGAGATTGTTATGTGAAGGGTAGATCTCGTTTTTTTCCTTCATTCTTGATTCCGTCTTATCTGCCGTAATCTGCCCTTTTAATGCTTTGCATGACCTAGAAGTATTTTCAGGACAATGGCAAGAGTAGACACACCCAATCATTATGGATCCTGTTCATTCCTCAAGGGTTTGAAAACCAGTGGTACTCATCATTGCCTATAGGATTTTTATATTCCCTAGTAAGGTTCATGATTCACATCTATACTCGCAAGTCTAAGTTTGCCTAGGGCGCGCGCTTGTCCAATCTTGCGCTTCGCGCTCGACAATATATTGATATTCATACAAAAAGTTCAATACACCTTGCGCTACGTGCCTGGTCTTTGCGATTGGCATCGATATTGAAGCAAACGTATTTTTATCGTCTTGTTTTTATAATTGCAAAAAGGGCTCATCTTACCAGAAAAATTGTAGACCTTTTCGAAGTGAACAATAATTTTGCCCATCAATACTTCTTTTTGTCCCTCATAGTTTGGTCACAAAATGTCATTTCCACATTTTTTTGCGTGCGTCATCATAATTGAAGCGACAGTAAATGTCTGGATCTTTTTAATGAAGACGAATTTTTCTTGAACAGTTTTTTCGTATCTGGAATAGTTTCTCTCCGAAAAAGAATCTTTGCTGAAAATTTTCACTATTCAAATAAAAACCTTGTATCGAATCGAGAAAAGGTTAGGGA
Source organism: Neuroterus valhalla (assembly GCA_011762715.2). Classification (NCBI taxonomy): domain Eukaryota; kingdom Metazoa; phylum Arthropoda; class Insecta; order Hymenoptera; family Cynipidae; genus Neuroterus; species Neuroterus valhalla. Next base: position 13,633 of record WSXT02004673.1, on the reverse strand, counting down.
GTAATTCTGTGAACCTGTTCGGAATGAATAATTAAGTCGACATTTTTTTTTATCTCGTATAGTTCGAAAGATAAAAAAAAATTTGATTTTTCAGAAATCTTCTTCATTGGGAAAAACCAGAATCGGTGGTCAAAAACGGCTAATTAACGAACTTGTTCGCCCGTGTGAGGCCTGGAAAAATGTGCTAAAGACCAATCCAATCTGATCAATCTTCCGGGAGTATCTGTAGCATATGATCTTCAAAAGTTACATATTTGAAAAATACTATCGTTATACAATTATAAGCGAGGTAACCTTTTTGGATAAATGATTGTCCATTTTGGATGCAATCTTTTGTCTGATTTGTAACTTATATTGTCCTAATTCAGAAAAAAAATCATAAATTCCTTCCTCCTGAGCTTTGAATTTGTATCTCATTATCAAGGTTTTCATGGAAAATTATGACTCATCATTTTATCCATTTCCATCTGTTTTTGCACTGCAGAATATTATTTGGCTGATACATATAATAAATATTCAAAATCTGTCTTGTTCAGCGCATTTCATAAAAGTAATTAACGACCTCGTGCCTACAGGAGAACAGAATTAGTAATGCATTACGTTGCGTTGCAAACACTCCTGTTTGCCAAGAGCCTTCAAATATATAATTCAAATGTGATCACCGCTATTGCAATGTTTCAAATTAAAAGGAATCACAGCTTCCAGACATATTTGCTGGGAGCTCTGTTGTTAACCTCGCTCGATATATTGATACAGATTTACCGAATCCCAATTTGAAAATCATAAACATAGAATATCTTGATGTTCAGTCTATTCGTACCACCTTCAAGATTCGATGTGAACATATGATGAAAAACGATAATACTCTGCTGCAACATCATAACATATCTTTAATTATTTGGCAAATTTCCGTTTAACTGGAGGCTACAAAGATGCAGTTTTTGAATAAATAAAAATGTTCATCGAGTAATGGTAATAGATTTGGAAAAATTAGGAAAATCTATACAATTTTCGTATATACAGAGTTTATACTCTGTTAGCATTATTAACATTAAAATAATAATTTCATGACCTGTTGTGATCCTTCGTCGTTGATAAGAATTTATCTCTATCGATTTTGCTTCTCTATCTATTATATGTGCGGCATATTGTTTAACTAGGTAAACAATTATTATGTCGCCTATAACGTTGCAAGAAGATAGTGGCCAGTTTAAAGAGAAGTTGAGAACGATATGAAAAACGCAGTTTATGACGGTCGTAAAGATTACGGTACGATGAGGGCCGGTGTGTACTCTGCTCGTTACTACACAAGACCCCTCATGAGTCCCTCTAGAGAAATTGTAACGCTTGTTTCACATAGGGAGATCATACAATGCCTGTCGAATGTATTTTTGCCATTCAAATTATAATCATTTAGACCTTCCTAACGAAGAATTTCAATTTGAAGTTTATCAAAAAATTGCAGTATTTAGGACGTTACAGCGATGCAGATAAAAAGTAGTACGTTATCTTGATTTTCATATTTGAAAGAAGAAATTATGACGTTTTGAAAAAAGTGAGATACTGAGTAGAACGACAAGTAAATTTCAAATTTTCTGAATTCCTTTGTTTAATTATCAAGAATCAACCAAACATAGAAAATGAAACTGTAAAAAAATCAGTATACGTATATTTCCAAAATATTGTTCATTTGGAATTCGGTTTAATATGTACGAATATAGTTTTCCATATAACTCCTTAAAATGTTGAATATTTAAATCAATCAAGGACCTGGTTAATTCAATGATATTTGACTAAAATACTATGAATGTATGTAAAATTTATTGAACTCAAGTTGAATAAGGTTTAGAATGAATTTGAATGACACCTACCAAACAAAATCAATGTAATCAGCATTTTCCCATCAGTTTGAAGAAAAGGGTCAATAAGGTGGTTTCAAACTAAAGAAATAATTACCTTCTGGTTCAAAAAAGGTTTAAAATTTTTGAACCAATATCCGCTCAATTTTACTACTTTAGGTAAGTTTTTGGGTCACATTCAGTTAATCTGTTTTCATTTTTTTGGAAATTTGTTCTATTTGAATGGTCTTTGCATTCACATTTTTATATCCTGAAATTCAGAGTGTACTGATTTCAAGGGAAATCCTGGGATCCCAATATTTTGAACAAAGCTCATTAATCTTCTATCAAGCCACAATCCAATGCACGCAAACAAGTGAATATTTCAAATAGGAAACAAGATTTCCGAGTTGAAAAGTGTTGAGAGGATCCTAATTCATTGCAATTTTCATTTATTACGTCTACTTCAGTGCTTGAAACATTTATCTGTTTATTCAATGCTACCCAAATAAGTCAGTGTCAAAAGTTTCGGCGAAGTTTTGGAGTTTCTTGTAAGCACATCTGTATTTTATTATGTGCAATTAGAAAGGTACTATAGCCTACAATCAATTTCCTTTGTATTTGTCTAGTGCCCGAAACCACTGGATCAGCGTAGTTTGCTTCAAATCGTCTATCCCGAATCTTGCCTGCGGTCTTCCACGATAGTCATAACAAATGCGTACTTTCCATCCAGCGTCATGTTTGCTCTACGCTAGTAACACTCATTCATAGCGCATGGCCTAATAAGTTCCATTTTAATTGTTCCACTCATGTGTTGTGCAAATTTACTATTAGTCCACTAAGCTCTGCTAGAGTATAACATTTGTGTTGAGTAATTCAATCTAGCATTATCGGAGTTGCAATTATTCATCTGATCAATTTTTAAGTAACGTATATGACGAACATATGTTATTGTGGTTGGGGTATATAATGCAGGTGAATTACAATATTTTCATTGTTGATAACAAAGATGCGTGAATGTTCCGAATGAAGCGCCTAAGGGCTTGCCGATAGCTTTCCACGTGCTTCCGTCAGTATTTCAAACAGAATTCGTTAGTACTGGTTTGCGTATTTGCAGAAGCGAGCGTGTGCAATGTGACATCATCTTAGGTATTTCAACAATGGGGTTGAGTGCAGAGAAAAGGATAAACTTATATAAAATTAGGATGCTTGACAGATATGTTGTTATTCCTGTCTAGTAAATTCCTATCTTAGATAACCATCTTTTAAATCAACACTCCGAATTTTGTTCCATTTATCTTCATAATAAGAATCATACTTTCATAAATTGTATTTTCCATTTCTAGTAATCCATTTGAATCACAACCTTTCTCGAGGTTCAGAAGAGTAACAATTAATTACAACCGACTCTGATGCACTAGTAGCCCTGCAAGAGCTTTCATTACAATTTCATGTTTCAATACATGCTACCTTCTTTTAATAGTAGAAAATTTCTTCTGTCATATATAAAACTGCCACTAATCAGTTAAACTTATTGAATGCAAAAAACGGTAAGTACCATGATTGGAGTGAAATGACCATCCTCTGGAGTAAGCTCGATGATATACTAGATGATGCTTGGGGCCACAGATAGAAAAAGGAGAAAAAGAAGGTCGATGAGTTGGTAGCAGGTGAGTGGATAGGTTAGTACCTGAATTGGCGAACCCTCGCATCGTAACACTCTGAAGTAACGGCCACAGAACTGGTCGAAGAGAACCGTTGGGTGCCGTGTGTACCCCCCAAGGCTCTAAATTAGCTATGGAGGGCCTGAGCGCACTGGCACTACATACCTACGAACGTAACGTAACGTTGCCTCGAATATCGAAAAAGAATAAACCAAGCGGATATGCAAATTCCAGTCGATGCGACACATTGAGGGCTGAAAAAGAGGACAATAGGAGGTAGGAGAAGAGAGAGAGAGAGAGAGAGAGAGAGAGAGAGAGAGAGAGAGCATCACGTACCGCATGCTGCTACCTTCAAGCGAGTGGAATTTTAGTATCCAATGGATACGACAGGCCACAGCGATTTGATTGGGGCGGACTCAAACTGCCCTTGCGTCTCTTACCTCTGAACCAGCAGCTCCTGTCTCACGCATTCTGCTATATTTTTCTCGATTTCCACAGCTACTTCTCCAAAACGATGCCAGGAGAGCAATTACCGTGGAAACCAATTTTGTGGTAATGCTCCTTCGATTTACTGAACTAACCTGTAAAAAAGGATATAAAAAAAGCTTTTTCGAACTAAGGGATATCAAATCTGACCCAGTGATGGGTTTAAAACTGTAATTAACTGAAGCATTGATCCGTTTTCGATTCTGAAAGTATGGAGTTTGGGAAAACATTTTTTTATGACACCTCGCCAAAAAAGTCGATGTTTCATTAATGTGTCAAGACACAATAAGTAACCAATTTGAGGGTAGGAGACCAATAGTGGAAAAAATTAGGGAAAATATGCTGGAGGTGAATAAAGGTGCGAAGATTCCTAAGCTGTTGTTCACTGCTGTGAAGTTGGCTCAAAAGGGGAACTTAGGTTGGCTGCAGTAAATTCAGGTTTTTTCTCCCAGTTGGTGGGTGTTGTCTATCAGAAGCAATTTTTCTACTGCAATTGATCAAACTTGTTTTAAAACCTTAAAATAATAAGAACTCTTTGTTCATGTCTTTGAGGATGATTCCACACATAAATAAAAGAGGTGACTAATATATTGGAAGACGGCGCAGCAAAAAAAAAAAAACTCCGATCCGTAATCAAATGACCTTGACCTATACCTATACCTTAAATATATACAATGTTTCAATCGAACGTACTCTTGAAATTTTGGTAATTGTTTGGCTATGTTGCACGATCTAAATAATAAATCTAAACCTACTCGTACTAACATTAATTCGCTGTGATATAATTTAACCTTACTAAAAAATCTAAGTATGAATAAGTTACCACTGTCTAAGCCTGCATTACAAAAACACGTACTGAGATGTATTTGACAAATTCACAAATGGAATCAAGCAATGTCTTGTAACCTTGATACAAAAGACTTGGAAGAATATGGATGGCTGATGGATGAAGGAATGATATAACCTGAATATTACAACGGCATATGTGCAATGGACTACTTGCCAAACTTTACTGTTCTTTTTCACGAAATGAATCTTGTTCTACGAAAATCTATCCATGTGAAAAATCTAATTTAAAATGTTTCGATCCCATGCAGTTGTTGACCTTCATGTGCATAAAAGAAAATCCAATTAATGACGAAAACGCTGAATAAATAACCAATTTTATTTATTCACATTTTTCATCTTTAAACCTATTATTCGGAAAACGAATTGTAAAGTGTAGAAAATTTCTAAAATAAAGCTGTACCCAAGATTTTACTCCAAGCAATAGAAAGTCCAAAATCTATTGTCTACGCATTTGGCGTGTGTGACGCACCGCGCGCTCGGTTTATTAAAATCGATGTACGGTATTTCCTAATAGAGATCAAGGTCTGAAATTGTTTGAAAACTTCTATATATTTTACACTATGAGACTGCATATGCAGTTATTACGAATGGAAAACTTCGTCACTCAACTTTTGCAAAAGTATGCGCTGAAGTATGCTTTGAAGATTTCGGACAATCTTTGCTAGTTTACAGAAAGGTTTGGAATTATTTCATGAATTTTAAAATAAAAATATTGATAATTGTCTGAGTGACAGTAAATCGAACTCCAAAAATCAGGAAAAATAATTTTATCCATTTTCGACGTAATTGTAGATTTCGACAATGTTCCTCCAATCTAAGGCTGAAATACATTGCAGATTCGGATTCAGCATCCTCGGAAACATCAAATTAGGCTGTTATTAGCGATAAGGAATGGTCTTGTCACTGCTATGTCATTTTTGGGGTAGTTGCCACTCGCCTATGTGGAATAAGTAGAGAGCGAATTTATCAAAATGGTGCAAGATTTCTCGTGCATGTACCTGACAAGTGTGCAGTGCTTTCTAATTATCATTAAACGTCTACGTTTGGCGCAAACATTCATGTTGGGAGGTATCACGTATATGTAGCCTAAAAACCAGATGCTATTAGGCCATCGAAACTCTGACCGACAGCCTGTCTTCGACGGTTTGTTAGCGTTTCATAGCTGAAATCGTAAGTAGGTTATAGTTGTATTGAAACAAGACTGGCATATTTGCACAATAAGAAGAGGAATTTTTTTTCAACTTTTGCATAGCAAAGATCTATTCATCTACCCGTAAACACTGTAGCTATGACGCTAGCTCCTCAACACCAAAGAAATTTACGCATAGCATACAAAGACCTAATCACTGTTTGCTTAAAGTCTAAGTAATTTTCAACATTACCCAAAGCATAATTGATTTTCATATTTGGACAATGATATTTTCAGGAACAAGAATAAAGTATTTCGATCGAGGACAACACTGGGCTCCTTCAGTGTATGATCGTATAACTGATGAACGGGAAACAGCACCACATCGCGGCAATAACAATGATCAAATAAATATCCGGGTATGATTGGTTCTAAGAGTATTCAGCATACAATGGCTATCAAGAGTTTAAGAAAAAAGTCTAATGACTGCCGTCACTACAAGACTCAGATAGCTTCTAATGAGTTCCATAAACTCGGCCAACAAGATCAGGAGTAGACATCTCTGGCCATTGTGGCTCATGCCATCCTTATCATCAGTTACTCCTTTGAGCGTATGAAATTGTCGAACATCGACGTTGAAAGTTGTATTGAGTATACATTGAGAGGATGGTCCTGCCATGACATTGTGATGGTATAAGTATTGTAGATGTTGAACAACTGTAAGAATCACATGTTATGATATTCCATATATCAGGTGGATCTTGATTATATGCCCTTGAATTTGTCCTCAGAGAAGACCTCGAATATCAGATCACAAATGACGGATGCACTAGACGCGTAATGGAGACATAAAGCTATTTACGGCTAACGCCTCAACATGTTTTTGGTCAATATGGAGTGGACAGTGAGGCATCCAGTATTTGGCTGGATAAGCCTAGGGATAGAGAGAGAGAGGCTAGAGGGTATGGAGGCTATAGGAGTTTTCTGTTCCTAGTATTCGCCATTTGGATGAAGAATACAGTTGCTTGTACCATAATCTAATGCAAACCCCGTGTTTCATGGAGATGTGATTGACAGGTGCCGGTTATATGGCAATGCCAACGAGTTCACCGAGCACTTTTGGAATACGCTGTTGTGTAAGGACAACAGCGTTAAACGAACAAATTTGAACTCCACCAAATACCTAATTTCGTGGCTTCTACAACCTTGATGAAACAAATTCTCAACATCGTATTATATTCATAACATTCCTTACTCATCAGGTACTTAACTCAGCCTGTGGCTGCTGATAAAAACACTGGGTTCGACAAGAAAATGTGAAAAACGGAAAATATTGATCAACTATCTCATTAAAATTCTATATATTTTATAAAATTTCGTTGCTAGCATTCAGTTTATTCTAGCTACCACCATTTTATCTTTGACTGTTCAAGTCTCCGAAAACACTAATTATTTAACAATCTAACATTCCGATCTTCGACTCAGTGTCCCGAATGTATCCTAATATCATAGCAGATTTACCAAGAAGTCTATTACACGAGGAAACGTGTGCTGCTTTACGTGTTGATTAGTTTGTTTATTCAATAGTGCTTACCCTTCCCAAATAGTTGTTTACTGTGCGCAGAGTTTCTGTTGAAGACTGTCTTCCTGTCCCTATATCTCAGGAGCATTAGAATTCCTCGAGTTGCTCTCAGTACTCTAGGAAGAAGACACGTATCAGGACAATGACGCCTCAAGCGAAACGTAGAATTCATAAGGAGAAGATTAGTTGCGTTAGACGTTTCCGTTGCCACTTAGTGCCGCGGCATGCTATTTGCTTTGCAAATAATATCACTCTACTTAGGTGCACACGCGCGGCCAACGCGCTTGGTCGTAAATATGCATCATCTGGATGCATGAAAATGACGTTCACAGACATTTACTTCAAGTACAGTTTTCAACAATGAGACTTGAAATTAACTTCTATAAAACAGACGACAAGTATTGAGAAAAATGGTTTACAATACATCCGAAAATCATTTATATCATTGAGCATTCACTTAGTTTAATGATCTTCATCAAAAATCAAAGAGCAGGCTAATAAATAAGAAAATCCTAAAGATCGACATCAAAATTGTAAAATAAAGGAGAATATGCATGGTCACGATCAACAGTCATGAAAACGCAACCCTGAATGAAGTTCAAGATAATTTATAACTAATAAGTGTGAATGGCAATCGTAACGGATGGTGGCGGGGAAAAATGCGGAGCTCTTGGGCTTTAGTTATCATCTGTTTGCAGGTACGATTCCTGATAGGTATATTAGCCATGTTGAAATTAATCACATCAGATCAAGCATCAGATATTTACTGCAGTAATAAACATTTTTTTTCAAATGATTCAAGTACACCCATCCCGCGTTATAGGACCGGTATCGGGGTCGGGCGGTCCTACAACAAGAGCAATTAAGGTCCAGTTTCAACCAGATTTGAAGCGACGACTGATCACGCTAACGTAAACACTCAGGACCGTATGTATTCTCTGAACCGGTGCGTGACTCTCGGAGGAGAGACAGAATAACTCAAGCATGAACCACCGTGAGGCTGGCACTACACAAGTGTCCCTATAACCCAAGATGAGTGTATCTTGAAAACAAAAACATGTATAAACATTTTTCAAGAAGTAGAATAGCAGTTCAGTAAGTTCAGGATTCGTGTATCATTTATTGATGTTACGATTCTAAAGTAAATGATACTCTAGAAATCCATCTTAAAATAGGAAATCGTAAGATTAATCAGATAGAAATGCTCTACACTTTTGATTTTCTTTACATTTACAAGATAGAATGATTGGTAGTCTGGGAATTAAATTAATTTGTTCTAACAAGAGTTCATAAGGATAGTGAGTCATTCTCTAGATCATCATTGTCCATCAATTTCTTACACATTCAACGAGAGAAGACTATAAAACCTAAAAATAACAGAAAGAGAGATCTGATGAGGAAAACCATATGGTTTTTGAAACGTAATCAATATTTTTATTGAAATTCGGATTATGCTATTAGTCTGGAAGATGTCGTATTTTAAGGCTTATAGCCTTTACTTATTTAAATCTAGTTTTCCCAGACGTTAGAGAAAGAAATTTTACCATTCTTTTTATGATCTTACCCAATCAGTAATCGTTCATAAAAGATCGTTCATATCAATTCGCTAATCGCTGTCACTTTCGTTTTTACGTATAACCTCAAAGCTGCTTCCTTGGAATTTATAAGTGTTTTCGTGTGTCAGAGAATGTGATTGAAAAAGTGAAATCAACTGAAATGGATCGAATTACGATACTATCGCAAAGAGCTTGAGCAGTCCATGTAGTTATATGGTCTAAGATTTGATGCCTGCTCCGACTTCGACCGGCTATAAAGAAATATAGTATTCGCTACACGGTCAGGAGGTTGAAAGCAGCCCCCTCCATCGACCATGCAGGTGTATGTGGTAGTAGATTGTCTTAGGATCCGGGGGATCTGGAGGGGATGAACTTATCCAAGTGATGGCGCTGCGAACGGGACAGCGAACATTTGTATTGTTTTTCATTGATAAATGCAACCAAGTGATTTAGAAACGCGTTTTATGGAATCACTGATGAAAAATAGACAATAAAGTGAGTGGCCTAGTAAAAGTGTGATTTATTTTAAAAGTGTTTGTCTCTTTATAACTGCAAAACGGTGGAAACTATGAGGTATCATTGCATATTTACCGGTTACAAGTCAGGTTATGACGGCCAAAAATGCCACTTTTTCCTCGTACCGAAGGATCCAAAATTAATTGCGTTGTAGAAAAAGGCAATTCTAAGAAACGATATTATTTTAAAACATAGAAACCCGGTTTGCGAAAAGAATTTTCGGACCGATAATATAATTTGGACGTCTGAAGTCCGAAGACCAGATGGAACTGTCATGTTTCAGGTAAGTTTTTCAAGTGTGTACATGGTTTATTGCTTATTTAAGGCATGTGGGTGGTAATTATCCTAATAATTAAAGAAACGTTCATTTGAAAAAATTAATTATATTTGCGATAAAAATGTTCAAAGTTTGAGGTTAGAAAAATAATATGAGTGCTCCGGGAAAAATGTCTTCCATTCATTGCCTGTTCATATAATAAAAAATAGTTTTTTAAATCACTTTTTCTTGATTTGAAATAAAAATTTGTTCATTTTGAAAAAAGCCTTTATAATGAGAGAAGAGTCAGGCTACGTCAACTGTGCCCATGAAATTTTTGTGATTTTTAAAAAGTGACAACAATTGGAAAAATCTGTAAATAATAGCATCACAAAAAAACACTTTCAACCTTTTTTTCGAAAAACCGCAATGTTTTCATTATTTTTAATAACAATGATTTTCGCAAGTTTTATTAGGAAAATATTTAATTCACGACTCGTTTGCAATAATCGAATAAAATTTTCTATGACAGTTGTGGAGCATTTCCTCTTTCAAATGAGAATTTCACCTGAATTATAATATTTGCGAAATTATCATTTTTTCATGATCAATTATTTAAACAAATTTGATTATTTAAAGCTTCTAAGCAGTATTATAAAAAAGTTTTTGTCGCGAATGCCGCGTAATAATTGTTGATAAAAAAATGATAATTTTGCAAATTTAATTCAGGGACAATTCTCATTGAAAAGAGAAATGCTCCACAACTGTCATAGTAAATTTTATTCGATTATTGCAAACGAGTCGTAAATAATTAATTTTCCTATTGAAAACTGCAAAAATCATTATTATTAGAAATAATGAAAACGGTGCGGGTTTTTGAAAATGGTTCATAGTGTTTTTTTGTAATGCTATTATTTACAGATTTTTCCGATTGTTGTCACTTTTTCAAAAATCACAAAAATTTAATGGGCACAGTTGACGTGGCCCGACTCTTCTGTCATTATAAAGGCTTTTTTCAAGATAAACAAATTTTTATTTCAAATCGAGAAAAAGTGATTTAAAAAACTATTTTTAATTATATGAACAGGCAATGAATGGAAGATATTTTCCCGGAGGCTGGAGCACTCGTATTATTTTTCTAACCTCAAACTTTGAAAATTTTTATCGCAATTATAATTAATTTTATAATTCTCTCAAATAAACGCTCATTTAATCATTAAGATAATTACCACCCACATGCCTTAAACAAGCTATATACCATGTACACACTTCAAAAACTTACCTGAGACATGACAGTTCCATCTGGTCCTCGGACTTCAGACGTCCAAATCACATTATCTGCCCGAAAATGCTTTCCGCAAACTAGGTTTTCATGTTTTAAAATAACATCGTCTCTAAAAATTGCCTTTTGTCACAAGGCAATTAATTTTGGATCCTTTGGTACGAGGGAAAAATGACATCTTCGGCCGTCATAACCTGACTTGCAACCAGGAGCTATGCAATGTTAACCCATAGTTCTCAACGTTTTGCAATTATAAACAGAAAACGTTTTTTAAAAAATACCCACTTTCACTAGGCTCCTCACTTTATTGTCTGTTTTTTTTATTAGTAATCTCATAAAACGCGTTTCTAAATCACTTGTTTTGATTTTCCAATGCAAAACAATACAAATGTTCGCTGTCCTGTTCACAGCGCCATCACTCGGATTATTTCATCCCCTTCAGATTCTCCGGACGCTGAGAAATCCAAAAAAGTGTGGGCGATCCATAGGGCTGGTTGAAAGCACAGAATTGCGCGACTTCTCTGCGACTTTGCTTCGCCTTGGTCATGATGGCGCCCAGTGCAGGAATTCCCAACTTCCTGCTCTTGTGGTGTGATATCCTATTTGAAGTCAATAACCCATTTGTAATATTGAACTTTTAATTTCCACCAAACAAGAAACTTTGCATTGAATCGTTCTATGAAGTCATTGAAACTTAAGTATTCCACTGTACACAGGAGCGTCGGAATGGATCTTAACACAAACACGAAGGGCAGACAGAAACAAGAGAGTAGCAAAGCGTGTTGGATGAAATTACTTTTAATGCATCCAATTAGAGCAGTACATGTTACACAAACATGATTTTGCTGAAAGATAAATGAATTTAATAAACGGAGGCTGAGAGAATCGTCTCCAGAGCGAGTGTTAAAGGCAGTATATGGAACCGACGTGTGTCTGAATGTCTGGAGTCGTATACGTGATACAAACTCATTCGTGTTCTAACGTGTATGTGCGCAGTTATTGTCGGCGAGATACACCTTAATACGCCCAGTAACCCTACCCACTATTCAGAACATAGCCTTGAAAATACACCAAATGATCACCCGACAAAAATAATGCCTTATACTTAAAAAACATCATTGAATTTAATTTCACAATAGTCCATGTTATTTGCAATGCTTCAAACTGGAGTGCGTATACGAATTGCAATTTTAGTGTATAATTATCCAAAACTTTACTTTATCACCAGTGAATACTGAGTAGCGCGCTCTGTATTTAATTCTTTGAGAAATACATCGCTCTCACTTGCAATATTGGTTAAAATCTTCAATAATAAAAATATAGTTCACCGTGATATTAATATAGAACGAATTGTTTTATAAAATCTATTATACGAAACTTTCCAGTTTCTCTCCTAATTAGTTTTATCAAGCTGGTATTAAAAAAATTATGTCATCTTCAACTGTTCTGTTCTGATAATGTACATTAAAAATTCATTGTAAAAAAGCAAAAAACTGTGGAAAATCAATGAATTTCGAAATCCTCCAAACCAAACCTTATCAAATTTTTCCATGTAACTGAGTAATTGATCTTTTATGCAGGCTGTATTACTCTGATCTTTGATGATACATTAGAGAGCTTTGTAAGCAGACGCCTAAATTATATTTAATACCTTTAGTGTAAATGTTCAGTATGATGAATGCTTGACATTTACATAAGAAAAATACATTCCAAGAAGTCTAGCTGTTAGCTGGATTTAAAAAAAAAGTTTGAACCTTTGGGATCATAAGAAGACTTTTTCATCCGAAAAAAATTTTTTCGGAAAAATTGGTGAATATTTTATTAGACAGTTTATAAGTACCGATCATCTTTTATCAGAAGTTTTAGGGAAGCTTTATCTGGGCCAATGAGTGAATGTTACTAGATCCAGCTGGAATTTAGAAACAATTCCAATATCGTAAGTGGGACTATAAGCATGCTAAAAATGCCTGCAATGCAAATGAGGACCTCCATTGTCAAGGATATTGTTATTTCTAGCCAATACAACCTTTTTCGAATTCCAATTATTTTTCTTATCACACTCAAGATTTCTTCATTCCAACCACGTCGGCATTGAATGAACCGCAATCACTATCTGAATAAATACTATTGAAAAGACGTCTCTTCCGACATCCGATAAAACAAATTTGCTCTATCTCTAAATGGAAAAACGAGACTGCTTCTGTGTTTGACTTTTTACCTGCAGGATTGCGCGTAAAATACAGGAGTACAGAGAAATATGAATTCGTTTGTATGTGAATCGATAACTGTTCCTCTGTGAGGAATTCCACGTGCTTGGAAGTGTTGAAGTATGAGTGACAATGTATTTCTATGGACCAGGGGTGCACGCAAAAATTGTTTTCAGAGGGAGTTTTCGATAGAAATATTTGATAGAATAATGTGGGGAATTCCCTGCTGTGGATGTGTGGAGACTGCGCAAGAGTAAGCATAGGCATA
>WSXT02004662.1:0-14950 GCA_011762715.2 Neuroterus valhalla | reverse complement strand
GTTGAAAATTCAATATGTGAAATTTCAGACGATTCTAATACTTTCTCAATCATAAATGATGAGAATGTAAAAACATTTTTTTCATATGTTGCGTTGTTTGGCTAAAAATTCTCCTTTTTGTTTATATTTATGAATTTCGAAAATGCCACAGCTCTGACTATTTCGCTTTTATCAAAAAAAATCATGAGGATAAATTGTTTCACTTTTTACCTACTACAAGAAACCGAACTTACATAAAGCATAAAGGTAGGAGATACATGAATGCTTGTATGATGAAATAGGACCTTTGATTTGCAAATTCATTTCTTCTGAGAAACAGCCATGCATGGTATTTCCAGACCACCCTAACTCTCAGTACTATTTTTCTGTACCCACCAACCATGCAAACACGACTTCTTTTGGGCCAAACATTCAGTTCGGGATTCATGCGAATCGGTGCAACCAATATTAAAATTCGTGCAACAATAAAAGTACCCGATTTGAGAAGAAAAATACTAACTGGCCTTCCTTGAGAACTTAAGGCCTAAAAACTCACCAACCGTGCGACTAACCCCATAACGGTGTTGAGAGAATTTTATTACGCTCCTCTTCCTTATGATCAAATACACATGCAGTACTGTCGACCTTAGGTCGACCTGGCCTTATATCTACAAACTTTAAAGTTTTAAGCTCAAAGCTTAAACAAAAAGACTGCAGGAGGAGACACCTCCTGGCTACGTAGGAAATCTCCCTGGTCCGTGACGCGACTCTTGTCGAAAAAATTGTCCTAGAGGTAATAAAAAATTTTAAAAAGGAAGATCAAGGAATGAAACAACACGCAGATCGCGATCACATCACAAATCATCAGGCAGCTCAGCCCGCAGAACAAACTCAAGAACACGTTCTCATTCTTGCAGTCGCTGTAAGGAGAGTTGTTATTTTTTTAGAATGTTTTGTGGCAGAAGTTTCTCTTAGGCCCTAACCACACAAAACAACTGCACGTTTCCAATCTAATTGATAATTGAAAATACCTTCAACCTAACGTGGTAATTTTTCCTATGTCGCTCTCTCGAGAAGCTTTTCGTCATCGGCTCTAACCGATGGACGCCGCGCTGTGATGCAACGCAATACTCTTATGCATGCAACCAACGAGACTCTAATCTCGTGGTCCATTGTACAGTCACGTTGAAATTTAGGTTATGTTGAAGCCTTATTGCAATCGAACTGCTGACATTAGGATCGGCCTAATACGCAAAAGTTGCAAATTCACAGTTCTGATGCACGTGATTCGATTTTGTCTTTTATTTCCTTGTAGCAGAAGGCAGGAGCCGATCGCATGCTCGTGAGGCCTCAAGCAGTCCTTTGTCCGAGCGATCGCGCACACGCACACCTCGCCGCTCACGCTCCCACACAGATCGTCGCACACGCACACATCGTTGAACACGCTCACGCACACCTCATCGAACACGCACACCTCGTTACTCACGCTCACGCAAACGTTCCTCACAGTCAGCACACTCTCGTTCGCCGCGTTCTCGCTCTCTATGCAAATCAGAAGGACGTCTGCAAATTTCACTTCCTGGGACGAGTTTTTGAAAAAACTCGGCAAGGCGGTGTTAGAGGAAAAGAAATACTCAGGCACCGTCAATGGACTGGTATAATTACAAAGGGACTGCCATAACCAGAATGCTCACAAATTACCTCGCTCTACCCATTGCCAGAGAACAATATTTTATGGGATCCACCGAAACTCAACCCACAGATAAAATCATACATCCAAGAATCTGCAGCACCTCGGCCTCCTTGGCCATCATCGCTCAAATGACTGAGGAACTCATCAAATAGAAGCCTTCTTATTCCAACAATTCCTTATTGGAACGTTTAGGCGATGCGGAGAGTCTATTGGCGGACCTCCAACATGACAAATCTTGCATCCGCAAGAACCTCACGTGGCCAATACGCCTATCGGAAATTAGGATATGGAAATAGAACAAGCGTTATACTCTAAAATGAAATTGTGCTTCTATTTAAAGAGCACATCAGAAGGCACGTCTTTCTTGTATCGAAACCTAATCGAGACTAAACCTAAGATTACTCATTTGCACAGGCACCCTTTGTGATAAAGAACTAGGCCGGTCCAGTCCTTCTCGACTTTATATATACAATAATGTCATTCGGCCACACACATACCGTTCTTATAATATAACTATTAATTTTTGTATATGCAATAACTCTACGGGGTAAACAAACAGAAACTCAACCCAGAGATAAGATCATACATCCAAGAATCCACAGCACTGCGTGACACTCGCATCATTGCAAAACAAGATAAGCTTTCGGCCTTCTTGGCCACCATCGCTCAAATGACTAAGGAACTCATCAAATAGAAGCCTTCTGATTCCAACAATTCCTTATTGGAACGTTAAGGCGATGCGGAGAGTCTATTGGCGGACCTCCAACATGACAAATCTTGCATCCGCAAGCACCTCCTTGTGGCCAATACGCCTTACACATCGATAAGGAAAATTTTAGCCGATACAGAAATTGGCGGATTTTTATTTGGGAAAAAACTTGACGAGACCATCAAGTCAGCTAAAGCTCTGGCAGCAACATCCGACAAATTACGTCAACCTCGAGCCAAAAGCTCTTACAAGCAGCCGAAAAACGTGAATCGTCCGCCCCTCCGCTCGAGAAATCACAACAGAGCGTCGACGGGCGGATAGCAATACTTCCAACGAGGCTCCTTTACTCAAAGACCTTACCACCGGAGAGGATCACCGCAGCGCTCGTCGAGGAGAGGTCAACCCAGGAAGGATTATCAATCCCGGGCTCGCCGATACAGGAAATAATCCCCGTAAGTCACATAGCTGTCAGGCTGCAATTTTTTCTGCCTTATTGGCAAATAATAACTACAGATAAGAAAGTTTTGTCGTGGATCAACGGTTACAAGGTACCCTCCGATGAAATTCCTATCCAACAAACTGTACCGAGTGAACATCACTGGTCTTCTAACGATTGCATAAATATAGCATTGTTGGTTTCGGAGTTACAAAGCAAAGAACCTAAGTAAGAACCTAAATAAGTTTTTGTCGCCTTAAAATTTTAAATTAGAAGATAACCGTTCTGTTAAAAAATTACTCAGTCGAGATTGCTTCTTGGCAAATTTAGATTTACAAGACGCTTATTATCTAATTCCTGTTCATAACTCCTGCCGAAAATATTGACGTTTCTTGTTCAGTGGCCAACTATAGGAATTTTCATTACTGCCATTCGGTTTGAGCAGGGCACCATATGTATTCACCAAAATCTTAAAACCAGTTACAGCTTATTTGCGGAAATTAGGCTTCCAATCGGTAGTTCATTTAGACGATTGGTTACCTCATTGAAATTCATTCGCGGATTGTCAAAGGAACGTTACAGAAACAAGAGGGCTACTTAGCTTCTTAGGTTCTTTTTTTAACGACGGCAAGAGTTGTCTTCAACCCACCCATTGGTGCAAATTTTTAGGCTTTATCTATGATTCGCATAATATGACGGTAGAATTGCCCGCTGAAAAGATATCAACTATCAGATATTCCTTACAAAAATTGCGTGTAGATAAAGCTATTACCATAAGAAGACTGGCAGAATTACTCGGTTCCTTAGTATCATGTTGCCCAGCAGTGAATTACGGGATAATGCATACAAAACCTGTGAGAGACAAAAATACTTAGCATTACTAACCAATAATGATAACTATAATTCAAGAATCAAGATTTCGAGTGATTCGCATGATGAATTGAAATGGTGGTGGTGGTGGTTCAAGATTTTTCACGCCTAGTCAAGCAATCATAAATAACTCTCTTGAGCTTGAAATATTTAGCGATGCTTCCTTTACGGGGTGGGGGGCGTTTAACAAGGGTGGTGCGAGGAAAGGCAAATTTGGGTTTTCGCGACAAATTTTTTAGAAGTTTTTAGAATTAGTGATCATCTAATTGATAAATTATTGTTCAAATATATAATCTATAGTTTACTTGGTAAGAACAAACGTTACTTCCCCCTCGTTGGAACCGCTATTTTCAAGTGAAAAGCTGCCATTTTTTAATTTTTTGTATATTTTTCTAAGTTTTTGACTGTGGATTCATAAAGAATCTTCATAAAAAATTGAACAAACGTAGCAAAAGTACATGAATAAATATAATAAAATTTATTTTTTTTAATCAATGTTACTAATCTTTCAAAGTTAGATGTTATTCGAAATCAGAAAATTACAAATCGCTAAATATGTACAAAAAATTGAAGATGTTTCTTAGTGCCAATTTTTTGAATGAGCAGATTCGATTTCATGTTGAAAGAGATAGATTTCCACCTAAAAATTGTGAATTTCAACTGGAATAGATGAACTTTCAATAAAAAAATAATTACCAAATCTTTAGTATTATAAGAACATTTCCGAATCAAAAAATGAGAAAATTGTGTATGAAATAGTTACATTTTCATCCGCAAGCATAATAGTTGAATGTCAACTTACATATCGAACCTTTGAGAAAAATCAATTATTCTTCACAAGGGTCTTTCTTTCAAATGCATTTTTCTGGTTAATGAATGATCTATTTCGCTATGAATTCCAAATATTTGTTTAAAAATTCGTTTTTTTTTGTTTGTTTTTATTTTAAGTGATTTCTAATTGAAAATTCAAATATTTCATTTTTGTTGCACAAAAATTTATCTCCGTAGAAATTCATCTATTTGGTTAGAAATTCCTGTATGTTGTTGCAAAATTAATTTTTTCTCGAGGATTCATGAATTGGATTGGAATATGAATTAAAACATTTTTGGTTGAGAAGTCATTTTTGTTTGGTTAAAAATTCAACGTTAAAATTTATTTTAAACTACTTCGTTAAAAACTCATCTTTTTTGCTGTGGATTTATGATTCAAGTTAAAAATTCTGCTCTTTAGTTAAAAATTAAAAAACTTCATTAGAAAGACATTTTTTTAAATGTTAAAATTTTTTTTTCTTGATTCAATTATAAACTTAACATATTGGAAGTCTATTATTGGTGAAATATTTACTCTCTGGTTAAGATTGAACTATTTGGTTCAAAATATTTTATTTTTTTGATAATCCATATTTTTTGTTGGCCATACTTCTCTCTGGTTACCAATTACAATATTTTTGTGCAAAATTGTCCTTTTTGACTCATTCCTATCATTAGAAACCCCCTTTCCTTTCTTTGTGAGGATTCGTTAATTATGCTTAAAAAACGATATTATAATTCAGAATATTTTGAATTTGAAATATCTTTCCAATTCACATATTTTTTTGGTACGATAGGCATCAAGTCATTCGGATTAGGCGCATGTGACAGTTTGCCACATGGACAATTACACAGTTTATTTTCGGCGGCTGTATGATCTGAAAAAGTTAAATATTTTGTTTGAATTTTGGAAAACGATCTTCAAAATATACAATGGCCCGTCTGTCTAGCCCATTTAACATTTAATTTTGTTTCTGTAGTGTATATTTGAAGATTTCTTATTTGAAATGTAACTCACATCGCTTTCGGAAATTCTATTACAATACATTCATTTTTCTAGTTATAAAGTCGCTGAAAATATAGATATGCAATATTATATTGCTTGACGGACTGCAACATGCTATCAAATATTAATTGAACAAGTAAAGAGTCTAGACGATAAAAGTTTGTCGAAGGAAGTTATTCAAGTAAACGAACAGTAATGAGTTCTAGTCAATACCCAGCTAAGACAGCGTTACTATACAGGGCCCAACATAATTCTGATCTCCATTTCTACATGCGTGATTTTGTTTAAGTCTTTCTACTCACGGACAATTATGAACCTCATCTCTTGTATTAAGTTTAATGTTCTCCAGAAAATTTCTTTTTTATCAATTGAATTGGAAAATGCTATCTCCTAGAAATCTACAATTAAATAAAATTATTCTGTTGTTCACACATTATCGTATGAATGGTAGTTTTGAACTCAAAATTAACGTGATTTGATAACGAGTTTTGCCTTGGAACGATATAAAACTACAATCATTGTTTCTATGGATACTAATCTTGGTATAGTTAAGACTACTATAGTTATGATAATGTCTACTACAAGTATAGCAATGACTATTATAAGTATAGTAATGACTACTATACGTAGTCATGAATACTATGAGTACAGTTATGACTACTATACGTATAGCAATGTCTACTATAAGTATAGTTATGACTCTTATAAGTACAGGAATACCGACAATGAGTATGGTTTTGATTACTATAAGTATAGTATTTACTTCCATACACTCAGGAAAAAGTTTGCTCGGATTTGAAAGACTTCTTTATTGGATATACATTTGAATTTGGTTGAATCCAACAAATTATTATTGAATAAAACCAATATTTTCCTGGGTATACGGGATTTTCTAGTTTTTATAAATAAGGATCTTCTATTATTCATCTTTTTGTCATCTAAGGTATATCACAATTAGCCCTTGTGAGAGATGGCGTGGTTGATACATTTGAAAAGACTCTTGTTTATCTGGGTTATTAACCACAGATGAAGCTCAGAACGTTAATGGAATGCTTCAAGTATTTTACAGTGAGTAGTAAGTATTGAAACCTTTTCTTAATTTTTAAAGTCGAATTTATCAAAATTAAGAAAAGAATGTAAAAAGTATTCTTTCCGAAAATTCAAAGAGATTTGTACAAGACATAAATCATGAAGGAAATGAACAAATTTTGAAGTTTTTTAGGAATTGTAAGTCATTCCACGGGAATTTTTTTGGTTCCCTCAGATTTCGATGAATTCCGGGAGAATTCAGGAGAACTCGATTCTATAGAATAGAATTTTAGGGGATTCACGGTCATTTCAAAGGCTACAAAGGATTCAAAAGTATTCAAACTATCTGGAAATATATGAAGAATTCAGAAGTATTATGAAGGACTACAAAAATTTTAAGTTATATTGAAACATTTTGAAGGATTTCCAAGACATTCTGTGCGGATAAATGGAGAGGGCTTTTTTCGGGAACCCTTATTGATTGCCTTTAGTCCCTGAGGGACTTATAAGGTCAATCCAGGCGGAAGCCTCTATGGGAAAACATGCTCATCCATAAGGGGTCCAACATGGACATTTCCCTTGGTTGCCATTATGGTTACGCTTGAGGTACCTTCATCAACCCCTTGCAGTTCCCCGAAGATATATTCCTAATTTTTGAAAGCACATTCAATAATACATAATAGTCTTTTCATCATTTTCACACACATTTTAATGAAAATAGAATCTCCGAGACCTTTGAAACTCAACTGCTTTTTTGCTGGTCCTCATGTTTTCCCCCTTATGGATTGTCCATATCGGCTCCTAATGGGGTCCGATATTTCAAGGAGAGCTAAGCGAGCAGGCAGGAAAATAATAAAATCAAACGGATATTTTTTCCAACGTCGGCTCATTCCACAAAAGAGGAATAGAAGAATGAAATTCAGTAACATCTTTTAGGTGTGAAATCTTTCTTGAAATGATGATTGGATAGCAACAAAGAAGAAATTTTCTAATAATTATCAAAAATCATATTTTCCATTCAGTATTATTGTAGGAATTTTTTCTCTCTTTCTTATTCTCAAATTGTTTTTTGGAATTTCAATGCAAACATTTGAAGGAGTATGTCCAAATTACTTCTTTTGGATTTCAGATATTAACTACAATGTCAGACGTCAAGTAAAATTTGAATTTGGTTTTCCTCGAATTCCAAATTTCTATAATAATTGTTTTCCAGAACTCCGCTGTACAAAGTTCTTGAAAATCGGAATGGTCCACCTTTTGATGCGTTTGTTCGAGAGGTGGGACAGATTTGACGGACAGTTAAGACTGAAAATTTGCAACAATGCGCTCAACACTCTGCAGCATCTCTGTGTCATAAGTGAGTAAGAGCCCAGAATTCCTTATCAATTACGACACTATTTCACAGGAATATTTCTAATTATATTCCGAAGAGAATCTTTACAGGCGATTCTACAATTTCTTCTTATTGCACTCCTGCATTAACAAAAAAATCTTAGGCAAAAAAATGTCCACAATAAAAGTTTATCTTGTATCTTCCCGTAAAAAATAGAGATAAACTGAGAATTGACTGAAATCAGTATAATGGCGTTCGAAATACGGGATCAGTTCATCATCGAATTCCTAAATATGACCTAAATAAAACTGTATACACATCAATCAAACATTAGTTAAACAACCACCGCAGGGTCCTCCTGGGAGCAACTGTCATTAAAGAAAATGGAGCATGCACGACCAAATCACAATTAAGGGCCGGCAAAAACCCCGTGTGTCTCAAGGACATGAAGCGACCCAAGTATGACTACTCTTTGATTCATCCAGCAAGTGCCACGGAATATTTCTGGCACACAGGTATGGCTTTTAGGTTACTAACCAGTGAAGGCATCGCACGTCCAAGAGCACCAATGATGAGAACAATTATTTGAACCGAATATCCTTCATGATGCCGCTGAAGGTGCTCTCTGAGATCTTCGCAACTTTCCTCTTTCTCAATTTCCTTGCCTTTAATGTTGTAGACAGTTGGGGCCGAGAATGCGATCACAAACATAGTTCGGTCACGTTTGTCAAGTCAAGGAGCACGCTGTCGGGTCTTGTGTGTTGGATGGGGGCTATTGTCGAAAAATCGTAGTTCCAGTAGATTCGACACTCCTCGTTCTCAACAGTAGACTTTGTCCCCCTTGCAGCGTTCAGAAAAGCAGGGTCGCGGCCAGCGCCATAAGAGCGACAAAGATGGTAGTAAAGCACTCTTAAGGCAGCATTGTGTCTGTACAAATACGTCGTTCCTGCGTGAATAGGGCGATTCGATAGTATATGCCATAGGTGCTCAGAGAGTTCATGGCACGCCCTACACCTATCGCTGGAAACATATTGACGTAATACGCTTCTACGATATGCTAAGGTGGAGATCACACGGTCCTGACACGCGAAAATAAAACTCTCTGTTTCTGAATTGAGAACAAATGATTTGAGGAGAGAACACATTGACTCATGTGACAAGGATTGATCTCTAACAATTTTGTCGAAGTTTCCGTGCATTACCTTGTCTTAGTGTTGTTATAGGAAGTTTTTGGCCTCCGTTTTGTTTGCCTGTGCTTTTAGAAGTGAGATATCTTGATGATGCACGGGTGATGCACGGTCCTCTTTTCTGATGTTAAGGTTCAGGCTAAGGGTTTCAGCTGCCTTCTCCGCGGCTTTGTAGAGGAGCGCTTCTTCCTCACTCATTTCGTGATTCCTGACCATTGCCAGGAGAGGATCTTCAACATTCGCGATGATATGAACAGTACTCAGGATAATTCTGTTGTAAAGACATTGAAGATTGTGGAGTCCGTGCCCGACTTTACGGCGTGCGATATATAAGCGCGGAACGGACAAGTTGATGTGCAGGCTTCTCTTCACATGCATCATCTTGCGCGTAGTGATATCAAGGGCCCTGAGCTCGTTCTTTTCCATGGAACCACCTTAAACGAATGTAGAACTGGGACGGCGATCTTGTTAGTCGCAGATATCTTATTCAGCGACGACAGGTTGAACGACCAAATCAGTCGGAGCAGGTGTTTGTATCTGCTATGGAGAACCTTGTTTACTGATGTTGTATCCTGAATGCGGCTCTCAGGTACGCCCAGGTATTTGTAGGTCTCTCCAGCGCTAAGGTGCCTGAAAGCACTTCTGTCCACAAGCTCAGGGTCCTTATCTATACCTGCTATTCGTCCATGTTTCAGATTAATCTCACCACACTTTCCAATCTAACAACCATACCGATTTCTCGTGTGTACCTCTTGAAGATACTAAGAGCATCTTCAAGATGTTCTCTCCCAGAAGCATAAGTCTTCCAACCATCCATATAAAAGATATGAGTGACCTTGTGCTCATAAACAGTAGTTCCGCCACAGAGGTATCCATAAGAATCACAGAGTGCGAAGGATAGGGGCAATAGTGTGATGCAGAAGAGGAGAGGGCTCATTGCGTCACCCTGAAAGACAGCTCTCTGGGAAGTGCCACTGTTAGTAGTCAGACGATGTTTCCCAGAAGTAATAGTAAATCTGGTCTTTCAAAGGGGCGCTAATCTCTGTATACATCCTACCATAATTGAGTGAACCTTCGAGCTATTCAACAGACAAATGATAAGTCTGTGGACAATTAAATCAAAAGCTTTCTGGTAATCAATCCAGTCCGTCGACAGACTGCGCTTGAGGTTCGCAGCGTCTTCGCAAACCCTCCTGTCGATCAGCAGGTTTTCCCGACAGCCTGCTGTGCCTCTTCTTGATCCTCGTTGTTCATAAATCTCGCTTCATACAGATCTAAATATTTCAACAATCCTGTCATTCAGGATAGATGTGAAGATCTTATATCAAAGTGTTCAGACGTTATGAGGTTTTTACACAGCTCCTCGAAACGTATGCTATTCTAAGTGCCTCCATCCAATGGATGTTTTGCTTCGTTAATCTCTCTCCAAAATGTCTCGACTTCTTCGGACTTCATTGGGTTCCTGAGAGAAACAGGAAGATCGCGTAAGAGGCGTAATGGGTAAGCAAGAAACTATTGAGTCTCCCTGATCCATCCTCCCCTCTTTTTAAGTCTGATCCTTGCGTCAGATAGTACTCGTATTTTGTCAATGATGCGCTGCTTGATGGTCATCAGCTATGAATTCTCCAATGTGTGATGATGGGTCCTCATTTTATAAGCAAACTTTTGAAACCTTGCCGTAAAAGGCTCACCGGATCTCATGTAGTCAATCACACACTGCATACGGGAGGCGTTTTGTCTTGCCAAGACAATCTTCTTGTTTAGTTGATGCAAACGCTTTTAAGCCTTTTTATCAGTCGTTGGTTTGGACCTTTGATTTGAATCAGCCAAAGCTCTCGCCACATCATGAACTGAACAAGTGATAGTCGGATGTCGGAATCCTCTGAGGAATACTCACGAGGGGTAGCATCCATTCAAGCCAGATCGTGGGGCTTGAGAGGAACCTGAATGTTGATGTTTCTCATTGTCCTAAAATCGCCATCGTTCCTCAAGAGAAGCCTTGTTCTAGCAGTTGGTCTCAATGTCGCTTCCTTATCCTCATCTCCTGCTTGTTCTTGCACCGGTTGAGCAAGCGTTCCGCGTACATCTCTTGTTTCCGAAAGGTTAACGACATGGTTTCTTAATACTTGCTGTGAAAGGTGCGAGAATTCTGGGTGTTTTCAGCCCCATTTGTGTGAGCCACCCGGAGTTCAAAATAATGGAAAAGATGAAATAAGTTATTTTCCAATTTGAAAAAAAATTAACAAGATGCATTATTATTCAACAAAACTGTTGAATTTTGGAGCTGAAAAGACGAATCATCTACAGAAAAGTTATATTTTCTACCCGGAAGGAAAATTTCTTGACAAGCGAGATGATTTCCTATCAAGCAGGTAGAAAATTCAATTTTTTCCGTTGGAACTCCATGTTTCTAGGCTATAAATGCAACTTTTTGGTAAAAATTCAACAATTCTTTTTTGGAGTATACTTATTTCATCTAAAAGTCAACTATTTTGTTGGATTCATTTCTTTGTTGGAAAGCGCAACTGTTTTGTTGGAAAGTTATGTTTTCGATTAGGAATATGACTGTTTGATTCGAAATTGAATTTTCGACTTCAATATTCAACTGCAGTTGAATATATTGGAGTCGATTATTGAATCTTGAATCAAATTGTCGTACTTGTAATCAAGAACATAACAAGTACAATTTTCGATGAAAAGATTTCATTTCAAACCGAAAAAGATGAATTTCTTACTGTTTTAAACTCATAAGAAAAATCTCCCAAAGAATACATCGATTTACCAAATAGTTGATAATTTAGTTTCAAATATGTCTCAACAAAAAAATGACATTTGAACCAGTTGGATTGAACAAAGAAAATATTTCCCCGACGAATAAGTTGAATACTTCTTTTACCATAAATATAAGAGTTGAAATTGAATATAAGAAATTAATGATTAAGGAGGTAGTTATTTTGAAGATGAAGAGACAAACTATATCGAAAAAACTGTTCTATTTCTCTAACCCTTGCATATAATTTTTCAACAAAGGAATTAATTTTCTACCAGGTAGTCGAATACTTGGATATTTCAATATTCAGTTGGATTTCTAAACAATGCAGTGGAATTCCAAACCAAATTCAATCATCTTGAATAAAATTGTCAATTTTGGGAGCCGAAAAGACGAAGTATTCATGGAACAGTTCAACTTTGAATCCTACAATATGATGTTTTTGGAAGAAAGGTAGTTTTCTACTAAATTGTTCAACAGTTGAGTTAGAAGTTTGATCTTGAGCTAAAGAAATTCATGAATTTTTTTATCCATTAGCTGGATTTCTGCATGAGAAAGATTAACCTGCGATTGGACATGTCAATTTTCGACAAGGAAGAAGAAGTCCCAACCAAAATAATGAATTGGAAAAAATGGATATCTTCAACAACAAATGTCTGCATTCAACTAAAAAGTTGGATTCTCAACCTGGAAAATTAGTTTTCAACTGAAAAGATTACTCACGAAAGATTACTCATTGCTCACGATCTTGTAGGGCTCCCAAGAAGAAGCATTTTTTCTCTCTGACTTTCTTTTCAATTTTGCGTTATTTGATTAAAAATTTTCACTTTCTTTCATATTTTTGAATTTTGAAAATACCATAAATCTTACAAGTCTGTTTTCATCGAAAAAAAATGATTAGGAAGAATTGTTTCACTTTTTACGTGCTACAAGAAATTGTACATACAATTTTTGAGTCTTGGAGAAAAAAGTCCAAGAAAATGTTCAAAATCCTCTCGCTCTTCGATTTTTCACCTAAAATAGTTGGTTAACTAACTTAACCTGTCTTTTTGGTCCCTCAAAATATGTGCCAAAGGGCAATCCAATCCGATTAGTCTTTCAAAAGTGATGGAGTATACAGACACCAACACCAACGACGACGACGACGATTATCAGGAGGTCTC
The DNA here is from genome assembly GCA_011762715.2 of Neuroterus valhalla. Classification (NCBI taxonomy): domain Eukaryota; kingdom Metazoa; phylum Arthropoda; class Insecta; order Hymenoptera; family Cynipidae; genus Neuroterus; species Neuroterus valhalla. Next base: position 1,965 of record WSXT02004662.1, on the reverse strand, counting down.
AAAACGTGGAGGTTTCATAAATTTCGCGAAATCGATTTTCACATAAAATCAATACCATCGCATTATGATGAGGATGTAAAAAACGATTTTCAGAACCTATAAGTCATGTTTCGTCTCAACAGACCGTATAATGTGATTTTTAGTTTTTTGCCGATATCTCGATCAATTTTTGAATTAGAAAACTCTTTTTTTCAAATTTTTTAGTTTTCCAAGCCCTACAAAATGATATACTTTGGAAAATTTTAGCGCAAAATTCAAATTCTTACAGCGCTTTAAATATTTCGAATTTTTTTTTTTCAAAAAGGCAGATCGGCTCAACAACAGAAAAAAATATGTATTGTTTTTTGGCACCTTAAAAATGTGTGTGAATTTTCTCAGATTTTTAAAAATGGTGGAACGCACCAAAAAAAAAATAACAACCACTTTTTCAAATATTTGTGATCATAAGCAAGATTACAGAATCTCGCTAACTTTATTTTTCTACGTTCAAACACCTTTTATGTTATATTGTGCCATTTCAAGAAGAACAACAAAGTTTCGACCACCACTGAACATTGTTTCTGGCAGCGAAAAGCGTCGAAAGTCGGCAAAAACTTGAATTTTTTGGAATTTTGACCGTCTATGAATCTCTACATACTTTAAATCATCTTTTCGTTATTCTATTATCTACTTTCATTTTATGTGGCTCGTATCACACACAGATTTTTGAACGATGAAAGGTTGTTTCCGTTATTGAAGGAGACAGCGATGAAGAATAATAGGTTTTTACAATCATAGGTTATCGAAATAAATTATACTTAAATAATAGTATTTCATGTCTACTAAATGTAAAATAAAATCGAATAGTTAAACAAAAAAAAATGTATAATAATGTAAATATAACTCGAACTTAAATGTTAAAAAAACTGTGTAACTCACTGATCTCCTACGGCAAACTTTTAATGAATCATCAGTTCCTTTAACGTTGTGCTAGAGCGAGAGCCAAGTGATCAGAATTCGATAAAAATGTATATACATAAAGTTTATGATACCTTACGCCACCTTATCAAATTTAAAAAGAATCTTGTCGCTAGGTGTCGAGATTTAAGCCTTCAAAGTTGAGTAGAAATACATTAGGCTCTTATGGCAGCACGTGGATTTTTTCTCTTTTTTACTCTGAAAAAATCATTCGTAGTTATAGGATCGACGTGAAAATCAAGTATATTGTAATGTATGCCTCCAAAATGTAGTACGCGAAGTTTCGGAATGATTGTGTTGTCAGGAGAAAAGTTATTCAGGATTCAATTTGCAAATTCACGAAATTCGACACTTGTACTCGAGAACGATGGCAACCTCTTCCACGTCGCTCGCTTGTTGCGTTCAATTTTGATCGCCTGATGTTGGCAGCGGATTTGAAATGCAATGCTAAATATTAGAGAACAGTTATACCACAATGAAAACACTGAACCTCGCTTTAGTACAACCTTAACTTTAAAAAAAGTGGTACCTTTTCATCCATTCAATAAAAAATAAACTCGAAATGACTGATGAAATGGCACGAAATATTTTTATAATGATAAATTTACTGATTTTTAAGGTGCAAATTGGTTTTCGGGAGAATGACTTTGATTATTAAAAACTGAATTTGGAAAATGCAATGGCAGATTTTCGAAACTTGTGAAGTTTACTTACGTCATCCAAACCCGTAACGCACGATCGATATGGTGACTTTTATAGGTTGTACTAGCTGCGCCCTGTGGCGGCGGCTTTGCCGCCGCGTTGTGAGCGCCTTGTGGCGGCGACTTCGCCGCCGCGTAGTATGTTTTCTTTTTCATTGCTGTTTTCCAGTTGAGTAGTTTACGCATAAGAGCGTAACATATATAGAATCAAACTTAGATTAGCATTTATTATAGCAGGTCGATCAAAATTTGTCCTTAGCAGTAGAGAAGTTTTGTTGCTTCATTTTTTCATATGTTGTGTGGTTTC
>WSXT02004651.1:0-14950 GCA_011762715.2 Neuroterus valhalla | reverse complement strand
TGGGGCATTTCGAACTCGATTCATCCAATATTGAGATTTCTGGATAAAATTTACAAAAACGTCTCTTTTTCTTATGGAAAATACGTGTTAAAAACTTCACGGGGCTTGCGGCACCTCTAAATGTTTTTTTTTTCTTCAAAACAAAAAATATGCATTTATTTTTTTGTGGATTCGAACAAATTTCCGTGCGTTTTGCATAAAAATTCGAAAAAATTTTTTTTGGACCACCCTAATGTAACACCGATCACAGTGAAAAACAAAAATAACTAATGTAAGACAAGAATTGTACATTCAAGCCTATTATTCACAATGAACAAAAACTTCCTATCAGTGATCGACGATTAGTCAGCGATTTTTGAAAAAAATCCCTGACACATTTGAAAAAATTCACTAACTTTTTACTGATTTCCCTGGCCATTCTTTCGTTCCCTGACTTTTGAAAGATTTCAAGGTCTGTGGCAGGCCTGATATAATAATCTTATATTTTAGTATAAATATTGAAACTATCGCGAACTTATTTTATGAAAATTTATAAATGTATATAAACATAAATATAGGTTGTCTGACGTGAAATAACTATAATTTTCAACCGATAAGTCCTTATTTTTTGATGCGGTGTCAATTATTTTGTTGGAAAATTGACAATTTTGTTATAAAGTAGAAATTTGTTATAAAGTAGTATCGTTCTGTTTTGAAACTTCAATAATTCAGCTGAAATGGTTTTTCTCCATCTATTAAAAAACTTCTTTTGGTTTATGATTTAACTCTTATGAACAATTTTCCAATTTTCTGTCGAATTGAATTATTTTCCATTCGAAATTGAAATCTCCTTTTGGATATTTTTTAGTTCAAAGTATTTTTGAACTCTTTTTTTTTAATTGCCTCTTGGCTGGTTTGAAAACACTACTTTTTTTGAGGACTCATTTGTCTTCAAAAAGATACTTTTTAATCATTTTTTTAATTCTACAGAGCACAATAGAGTTTTTAAAAACGTTTGTGTCTGAGAAATTTGGTCGAATGTTAGGTAAATGTTAAGAAAGTTTACCACAGTAATATTCATATTTTCAATAGTTCTGTTTATATACTAGTACAAGCAAAATAATTCCTGTGTTTTTTGGAATCGTTAACATGGAAACAACGCTACTCCTCTGAAAATTGTATGCAAACAATTGGCGACTGATTGTGAATTAGAAAATGGATCCTTACAGCGATGTAAGAATTTATGTTCGTTAATTATTAATTATTATTATTAATTATTAAGATTTTACTTCCAAACCATTTCAAAATTTTCTAATTGAAAGCTTATAACAAGTATTAATTTGTTTGATTCAGGGAATTTTTATAAGCTGAAATGTAAACATATTTTGGTATCCTGTTTTCTAAAAAATTGTATTTTTTACTATAATATACCTTAACGTAATATTCATATAAAGTTATTCTTATTATCTGCTTGCATTACATTATGAAGACATGAAACTTGAAACTGGATAAATATCATTTTTTCGGAAATTTCTTTTCAAACGAGATAGAAAACTGTAGGAAAATCAAGCTGTTTTTTCTCTCTCCTGAGTAGAAAAATTATTGTTTATGCTTTTATATTTTTGAAATAAAGCTTTTGAGGGTCACAGGCTTCTATAGTGTGAAGTGTAAAGAAGAAAAGGATAAATCTGAAAAAGGTTTTTCGTCTTATTCTTCGTCATGTGCTGATTTTTTTTTATGCAGAAAAGTTCAGGAACACAATGAAAAATATCATTGCCTAGTCAACTATTTATAAACTATACTTAACTTTTTCACCTGGGGTTGGCAAAATAAAATGTTTTTCTCAAAAATGTCTGTACCAATTATGAGAAAAATGTATACTTCTTACTTGAAATTGGATCACAAGAAGTTAGTTTATATAAAATTCGTTATTTATACAGTTCCAACAAAAGGGATTCAATAATCTATCATTTGGAATTGAAAAGCTTCCGAATTAAACAGTTTTTAATATTTATAAATTAGGAATTTTCAGAATTGAGTAATTCCAAATTGAATTTTCGAAAACTTTAAACTACTATTACTTTCAGTTGAATATTTTCAAATCGGGAGGATTTTAAATTTCATAAGTTCTTAATGAAAGAGTTGAAAAATGGATCATTCCGAATAATATACCTGATTTAGAAATTGCACATTTTTAAAGAGAGTATATTTTCAAAATAATATAAATTGATGTTTCATCATTTCTGATTCAAAGCGTTAAAAATCTAATAATTCCCGATCACAATTCTGAAGATGAGACTTTTTCAAATGAAGGTTCAAATTAATTCGAATTTCTAAAGTCTTCAGGAATTAAATGGGATAAGAATAAATTTTAAATAAATTTAAGATTAAAATTGAGATAATAAGACAGTTTTAAATAACAAGGATGTCAAATGTTTTCATTCCCGACCGAAAGTGTTAAGAAAAAAAGTTTAACATTGTAAGTGAATTCAATACGGAAACACAGATTTCCAATATTAGACAAATCTCTGTCCAAAGGCCAAATCATATTCCTCAATGAAATTGCATGTTTAAAAATCACAATATACAAACTTGAATTCTTTACGGGAATCCCTTGTCCTATACTCAGCATATTATTTCTTAACTGAAATTTTATGTTGCAACTTGGAATGATGATTTTCTTTGAAAATTCCGTGTTCCAAGTTAGGACAATTATTATAATTATCAAGTTATTTTTGTTTACAGTTCTATTATTAACTATTCCCTGTCTCAAAGTCAAAATCCAGGATTAGAGTAACAAAATAAATGAAATCATTTGTGATTTTCATATTAGTGCATCCGTGAGAAAAATCCCGGTCCATGAAACAAATTCCTTGTCACTTCCCGATTTCCTGACCAAGTAGACATCCTGCAAAATTCCATTTTTATACCATTTCCCACGTACGGTTGTAGGAGACACAAATCGGAAAAATTTCGAAGCAATAAAGCAAGACACGAAATGCTGATACATTGCAAAAGATATAACTCAACTTATCAAGGGCTGACAAACCAAATTACAAGGGAAACCTCGAAAGCCGACATTTCAAGGGCACCTAAACATTCGATGAAATTTCCTAGAATTTCGTACAAATATCGACTATCACACTACAGCTAATTACTAGGTTTTCGATTCAACTAATTGAAATTAAACTCATGATGATGACAATGCAACTGAGATATACGAAAAATAACGAATCAAAGAAGCTTTTAATACATAATAAAGAGCGAAAATAAAATAAACTGACTTGCGTTTCAGGTTTGTAGGTTAGGTTTTACAGGGAACGAAAGTTTCTTGATTTTTTCGACAGACTCTGCAATTCATTTATAAAAACGATTGGTCCCACAACAAACTTGCGTTTCAATAAGACTGTTGGATAAATAAAAAGCAATATTGAAGTTTTGGTTATAGAAATGTTTCACGTTCACGAGCACAAACTCAAAAGCAACACAAATGGCCGACGACGCACACCCAATTTCCCAAAACACCAGTATCGGAATAATCGAAATGCGCACGCGGGACTTAGATAAAAAGATGCCGGAAATAAACGAATAAATAACGCTGAAGGAAATGGGATATTGTAGGATTCTCCTTTTAAATTAAGAAAAAACCACTAATTGAAGTTTAATGATCAATGCATTCTAAATAAAGAAGACATAATTAGCCATATCAAGCACGAGAAAAAAATTAATGCCGGCAACACTACCGGTGACGATTTCTAGTTTTAAAGATTTTTCAGGAAGATTAATAGCAATCTCATCATTGACATTGACTTACCTTCTTTAAGTATATTCCTTCTACGAAATAATGTTACTTAAGAAACTTCAACGGAGGTTTCTAATTCCAAGAAAAAATCGTGCTTACAAGTTTTTTTACTGAAAAGTAAGTCGCACACACATTCAGTTCAGAGGTTTAGGTTTTAGATATTTCAGATCTCGGACGCTTTCGGGTATTTCAAATTCGGCTTTAAATCGATAGTAATCGAATTTCGATTCATAACCTCAAAATAGGGAAGAAAGAACTTACTTCAAGTGATACTTTGGCAGAAAAGAAAGCAGAATCACACGTGCTTACCCCTTACCGTGTTTATCTTGTTTAGAGTAAGTTTGTTCTTAAACTCATATATAAATTAATTATTAGTTGATTATAGTAATTAACTTGAGGTCATTGGCTTCATGGTTTTTCATTTTATGTGCTGAAATCAATTAAATTCTTGATTGTTTCTTCGTATTTGCACTTTTTGTGGCTCTTATGCACACATGCATTCTTAAAAAATTAACCTTAAAATGTGTATATTGTTATTGTTATCTTCGTGAAATCCTTTAAATCATAATGCTCTGACAGAATTCATAATAATTTCCAATTATTTACTTCCTAAAGCCTAATTCTGAAATATTTTAGCATTGCAGGTCGTTTAATATCGTTCAGTTTTGTATCTTGAAAGCGTTCATGAACTTTTTAAACAACAAACATTAAATTATTTCCAACAAAATAAGCAGTTGCAATTAACGCATTCTAAATGAATTGAAAGTTCATATCTTAGTCATTTCTAATTCAATAAAAAGAAACAAGATTGACGATCCAATATAGAATCAATCAATTATTCGAAATTTAACAGTTCTATTCTACATTTTTAGATTAATTATTAAAAATTGAAAAATGGTGTGGTTAAATTAACCATTTTTATTCAACTTTTTGTTCATATTCATTCATCAATTCGAATATCATACTATCGAGAATTTTCGGAACTGAGCAAAGACAAAATTATTAAATGAAATTTTTTTTTTCTGATTACCACAATCTTTGCTTACAAAATAATTTAAACAGAGACAACGATTTTTTCTTGAAGAATCATTCAATATGGTTAGCAAGGGAGAACTTAAGCGGAAATCCGCAGGAGATGCAACGATTAAAAGTGAGTATTGTGAATCCTAATTGCTCTACAGCCCATGTTCATCCGAATCTGTATTATTTTCAATTCTATTAATTATCTCTATGCTATTTTGTTTCCTGCAGGAAAGAAGAAAAAGGTAAATAAAAAAGAAACTTTAAATTCCAATACAAAAGAAAATACACCTGAGGAATTTAATTGTGTTTGTAAGTATTACATCCAAATACTTATATTTCAGATCTTGCCTTACGTGCTAAGTAAAAACTAATCTCGATTTCAAACCATGTTTTCAGCCTCTGTTGGTTTAGAATTGTTGGAAAATGCTCCCTTTTCCTCCCTGAATGGCAAAGTGTGTGAAAATACCCTGAAAGCAATTGGTGAAATGGGATTCTCTAATATGACAAAAATACAAGCGCTTGCTATTCCACCTTTACTCGAAGGCAAAGATCTTGTCGGAATAGCAAAAACTATCTCAGGAAAGGCACTTTCTTTCTTAATTCCTGCTATAGAATTGATGAAAAAAATTAAGATCATCCCGAGACATGGTAAACCATCTCATAAAATTTCAATATATTTTTAAAAGAATTTATACTGCCTTTACTGTTGTCAAATATTTGATCCTTATTATTCAACGCAATTGATTTTTTTTAATCTCGTATCAAATTTATTGTAGGAACTGGATGTATAATAATAACTCCAACCCGTGAATTATCTCTTCAAACCTTTGGAGTTTTGAAAGAATTATTATCCTACCAACAATACACTTCTTCTTTGTTAATCGATGGTTCTGATAGAAAAACAGAAGCACAAAAATTGTCCCGAGGCGCCAATATAATCGTTGCCACTCCTGGAAGATTGCTTTACCATCTTCAAAATACCCCAAACTTTATTTACAAAAACCTCCAGTGTCTTATCCTAGATGAAGCTGATCGAATTCTTGAAACTGGATCTGAAAATAATTTGAATCAGATAATCAATATCTTGCCACGTTAGTCCTTCGTCTGTATTAAAATTCAATTTCTTTATTTCAGGCATTGCTACGTATTTTTGTATCTAATTATCAATTTCGTTTTAGAAAAAAGACAATCTGTTGTCTTCTTGAAAGAGGATAGCCAAAGAGAAGAATTAGTCGCTTTGACTTTGCAAAAAGATCCAATTTTTGTGAATATTGAGGATGAAAACGAGGAAGAAATAACCGAAGGTTTAAAAGAAGGATACGTTTTGGCTCCAAGCGATAAACGCTTTCATTTTTTGCTTAGTTTCCTCGAAAAAAACAAGAAGAAGAAAGTAATCGTTGTCTTCAGTTCTTGTTTATCTGCGAAACATCATCACGAGCTATTAGTTTCCCTCGATGTACCAGTGCTCAGTATACACGTGAGAATATTTTGAACTCCATCCTTCAAAATTGAACTTTCATATTGAGATTGTCTCAAACTTTAATAATATCTATTCTGATTTCTAGTATTCATAAAACTAGTATTTAAAAATACATTTTTCGAAAGATTTTATTTTATTCTAGGGAAAACAAAAGCACGTGAAAAGAACAGCTATATTCACGAAATTTTGCAATGCCTCCTCTGGTATTCTTCTTTGTGCTGAGGCAGCAACAAGGGATCTCGAACTTCCGCCAGTTGACTGGATTGTGCAATACGACCCCACTGAAGATCTTAAGGTATTTTATTATCATATGCGAAAACTTCAGTGGTCCCTGAATCATTGAAAATGAAGGATTTCATGTATATTCGGAGTTTCCAAAAGTTTTTAGATGGAAAAAATGTTATTAAAGAATACACAATAATCAACTAAATCTCATTGAAATAATATTATTCCTTTGTTTTAGGATCACATTCGTAGAATTCGTGAAGCGGTTGGTGGTAAAGACAATAAAGGAAAAGCAGTGCTGATCCTGCGTCCAGAAGAATCTGGTTTTCTGTCTCATCTAAAGGAAGCTGGAGTTTCTTCTCATGAATTCAAAATATCGTGGAATAAAATCAGAAACGTTCAACTCGAAGTAAGCCTTTCCCAACTGAATATAATAATTATTCATTATTTCATTTATTCATTCATTTATTTTGACCTCAGCAAAGCTCTTGTGTTTTCGCTCGGTTTTTGCGTGTATTTTGTCTCTTAATTTTTTTTTCTAGCATGTCAATGTGCTAATTCTTCAGTTTTCTGAAATATTTGTTTATACTCTCTCTTTTTTACGGGATGATTTATAACGCTCATATAATTTTAAAAGTTTTTAAAATGAATAAACTTAAAGGTATGCTATTGAAAATTCTTTCAAATCAAAGTAGCCTTGGTTGGATGTACCTAAATCTCATTTTTTAGTTTAGAAAAATCAATGCAATCACTTTCACTGTCACTTCATAAAAATATGATAAGTTTAGATACCTGATGAAAATTCGCATAATCTTTGAGACTTTTATCATTGTAATTTCAAATTCCAATTTTCGATTCGCACTTTTAGAATGTTACATTCTTATGGGCAAAAAAATCAGTTGTTCAGCTTCAAAACTTTTGATTCAAAAAATGTTTCCTTTACCAATTGTTTAGATCAATACTTTAGACATTCATCAACTGATTGACTTGCATAAAAATTCTACATCTCATAATTTTTTAACATAAAATTTAAAAAATCATGAACTTCGTTGGCAATTCGTCCTTTCTGTTGGACTGCTAATATTCCTAGTTAGAAAATCATCCTTCTGGTTAAAAATTCAACTATTTAGTTGCTCACTTTAGCTGAAAGTTGATCTTTTTCGAAGAAAATTAATCCATTCGGTTCAAAATTCGTCTTTTCGCTTGAGAGTTAATTTCTATGTTTAAGAATAAAATTAATCCTTTTGGAAACAATGTTCGGTTAAAAATCAATCTGTCTTGTTCGACGAATCCACTCTTTTTTAAATTCTTATTAATTTAAATTGAACTGTTCTTTGGTTGAAATGTTTAAATTCACTCGTTTCGTTAGGAAACATTTTTTCATGGTTAATATAAAATATGATATTTGGTTCAAATTGAACTACTTTTTGAAAAATTAATTTTTTCGTGGTTCAATGTTCATAATATTAGTTGAAAATGTACTATTTGCTTGCAAATTTATATTTTTGTTTCAAATTTAACTGTTGTGTTAGAAAAGCCAACAGCTATTGGGTAAAAATTAAACTATTTATTCGAAAATTCATCTATGTGATAAGCACTAAGCTTTTTTGTTTAAAAAAAACGTATTTCTGGGTTGAAAATTCAACTTTTTTGTAGATAAATCGTCTTTTTGGCTCTAAAATTTTACAATTTTGTTCGAAATTCTTCTTTTCAAGAGCATCGATCTTCTTGGTTGAAAGTTCAACTGCTTGACTGAAATTTGAACTACTTTGTTGAAGGAAGTATTCATTTGCGAGATTCACCGCCTTGGTTTAAAATCCATGTATTTTATTGAAAATTCGTCCTTTTCGTAGAACAATGATCTTTTTGGTCGAAGATCCATTTTTTTGTTTGTTAAAATTTTAAGTAGTTGGTTAAAAATTCATCTTGGCTGAAAATCGAACCACTTGGTTGAAAGTTAAATTTTTTTGATAAAGATTCATTATTTTTTCAAGATCCACCTTATATGTCGCAATTTCATTTAGAAACTGATTATTTGAATTGAAAATTGAAAAATAGGATTTTTGTTTGAAAAATTATGTTCATTTGATGATCATTCAATCATTTGTTGGAAAATGCATTTACTTTGATGAAAATTCGTCTTTTGGTATAGCTAATGAATCTCCTTGGTTGAAAATCCATCCATTTGCTTGGAAGTTGATTATTTTGTAAAATATTCAACTATTTTTTCAAAGGCATCTTTCTTTATCGAAAATTCATCCTTTTTGTTTTATATTTGTCCTTCTGAGAAAAAAATTAATCTTCTTTGGTTTAAAATTCATATATATTGTTGAAAAATCGACTTCTTTTGAAGTCATTCTTGTTTTTCTAAAATTGCAACTGGTTTGTTGAAAATTTATCCTTTTGGATTTAAAACTCAACTTTCATTTTTTTTTTAATTTGTCAAGAATAAACTTTTTGTTGAATATTCAACTTGTCGGTTTGAAAATTTATCAACTTTCGCTTGAATTTTGAACTTTTTTTTATGGATTATAAACTGTTGTATTCTATAACACAAGATTGAGAATAATAACATTGATAATGCAATTTAAAAAGAAACTTTATTCCCATCTAGGGAGTAATTCAATTTTATTTAATTTGTTCCAGTTAGAGAAGTTAATCTCGAAGAACTACTTTTTAAACTTGTCTGCGAAGGAAGCATACAAAGCCTATTTGAAAGCTTACGACACTCATCATCTCAAACAAATTTTCGATATTGAAACTTTGGATTTGAGCAAGGTGGCGAAATCCTTCGGGTTTACGGTTCCGCCTGCCGTCGACTTGAGTGTCACAGAAACTGCATTTGATAAAAGTTTTAGGCCAGAAAAAAGGCTAGGAGGAGGAGGGTACGGATATTTCAAGAAGGTAAACAACCCCAATATCAAAAAGGAACGGATCAAAATTATCAAGCAGGTTGGAAAAAGAAAGGATCTTCGTCAAGCTTCCAGATGAGTCTCAAGGAGTTAAAATCTTGAATTGTTGATCAAGCCTGAATAATTTTACTGAATTCCTATATGTATAGAATTAAAACAGAATGTGTGGATTTACTTTGAGGAAATGCGAATGATTTTACTATATTATGAGAAATAGTACTTGATTTATAGGATGTAAATAATTTTCTATTAGTTTTACTAGAATCTATTCATAACTTACAAGCATTCTAACTAATGTTTTGTCAATAATTTTTAAATCATTACTTTCACATTTTAGAAGATAAATAATTATTGCACTACCGGCAAAAGTTTAGGTTCACGCAATAATTTTCATAATATGTTAAAAATTATGTTTTTCCCAATTATTGTTATTTATTCGTATTGTTTACAATATAATATTTTTCAAATATTTGACTCTTCAATGTAAATTGGAAAATAAAGCTAATGAACCCAAACTTTTGACCGGTATTGTAAACTAGCCGATAATAATCTTGTTCAAGTATCACAGACGGATCATCATTATTATTTTTATTGCTAATCTGAAGGAATATTTTGTTTTGCTGACAAGCCCACCAGAGATCAATAACAGAAGAATGATCAGATGTTGGTTTTCCACGTAAGAAAAATAATTTGAGAATCTAGAATTTATTATTAATGAGAATAATTTTGCAATTTCAAGTTAATTATGATTGAAAAGTTTGAGATTTTTAAGTGTTTTTAGGTGGGGTGGAAAATTTATTAACCATCCACTAGACATTACATTCTTACAGACAAAAACTAAATTGTTTGTTTGATACGTGATTTTTTCAGCGATGTAATTTACGCCTTTACAAGCCTGAAAATATTTTATTTGTGTTTGGAAGATTGTTATGTGCCAGTATATTTAGAGAGCAACAATTTTTCATCGTTTCACTTACTAATTTGGGAAGGGGTTTGGAACAAGGGAAAGCTACTCAAAAGTGGTAATTTGACCAAGCTTTTGTTACATTATTTTTTAGACTATAAATATATAATTATTTCCAACCGATGCAACTAAAATCATGCAACTTTTATAATATTTAAAATCATTCTGACTATTTTTAATGCAAAACTGAAAAGGCTAAAGACTCGACTTGTGCTTGCAATAACCAAACTGTAATTGTAATATATCTAAGCATTATAAGTATTCCTTGCTAAACTGATATCAGGAGAAATAGTCAAGGGCTTTTTTTTATTTCATTTATTGTGAGTCATAAAAATATGTAGAACTAATCAACTAAAGAAGAAAATAAGGGAACTCAAGTAAATCGTTAAATATTAGTATTCAATTAATAATTGCATTTCGTTCTACAATCTCCAAGATTTGAAACAGGTAGAGAATAATTCCATATATTATTTATCAATTGAACATGATTTCCATTTGCAATTATTTTCTAAATTTTAGTTGATAAAGTGAGTTCAGCTTTCAATCCCTAAGCATTTATTGAAAGAAAGGAAATATATCATTTAAAAATGTTGAATCTGTAATTTCAAAATTTCTAACGTTTTGAATTTGAATTAATTCAGAATTTCATAGTTCTGAAGTCTATTTAAAAATGTTCCATTTTGACATTTTGTTATTCAAACTTATTTAATTCCAAATTGGTACAGTGTGAATGCTTATGTATAAATGATGGAATTTCAATTACTCCCAATATGAAATTTTCCTATTTTAAGCTATGAACTGGAAATTGTTCAATTCCAAACACTCAATCAACTTTTAATTATTGAAATTTTTTGAGATTTTAATACAAAAATGTTCGATTTCTGACGTTTCAAAATTTGAAATGTGGGTTTTCAAAATTTAAGTAGGTATACAATTTTACAATCAATGTTTTTTGTCATAATATTCCTTGAAAATTTTTCAATTTCAAACTCTTCAATTAAAAATCCTCCTGATTCGAAATTATTCAACTGAAAGTAATTGTAGTTTGAAATTTTTGAATATTCAATCTGAAACTATTCAATCCTGAACTTCGGAACTTAATGAGCATTCCAAACTGTTTAACTGTTTGAATCTGATATAAAATTCTTGAATTTTTTAATTAAAATTTATTACATTTGGTAGAACATAAAGTTACAATTAATATAATTGTGATAACTTTATATTCAAAATAGTTCAAGTTGGAACACTTTTAGTTTTCGAAACATTCAATTTGAACATATTCATAAAATTGAAAAATCATTATAGCTCTAGTTTCAATTCGGATTCAACAATTTTTAAAATGTGTTTTTTAAATTGCAATAATTGAAACAAACCAATTTAAGAAAAACAAGAGTAAAGAAACAAAATAATCTGATGCGAACCAACTTCATGGTGCTTACAGAAAACTGGAAACATGGTTATTAAATTGATTTCAAAGAATCGCATATATTATCAATTAAATATTATTTCTTTTTTTTTTGTACTTCTAAACTTTGAATAATAAATTGAACCATTTTTAAATGGTAGGAATAAAAAGAACAAAATCATTCCTGTGAATCAACTTAATAGTGCAAACGGAATACGTTACGTGCGAATAATTAAAATGCGAACAGAATTATGGCCTTAGCCACGTACGCTCGTAGATTTTTATCCATAATGTTTCTGTTTTAATAATAAACAGTAGCAAAAGATTGAGGTTCATTCATAAAACTCTTCAATAAGGTAAAAAAAATTAATAATACAATTTTTTTTTATATGAGTATTGTATATTTAATATGATTTAGTATTGAGTGAGGGTTTAGCCATTCTTAAAATCTTCTGATAACTTGTGAACCTTTCGCAATTTCTCAAAATTCCTTAAAATCTACATAAAGCTCATGAGATCCTAAAAATTTCACTGAAATCCCATAAACTCGATTGAAAAGAATTGAAAATCGTAAAATCCTATAAATTTCTTTCAGATCATTTGAAATGCCGCGTAACTTTCTGAACCTGTTAAAATTATTTGAAATCCTTTGAATCCTATTGAAATCTTGAAAAAATTTTCAAGGATCCTCTGAGAATCCCAGGACTGACACACAGTCACTTAAAGTAATGTTTTTATTGTTTTTTGGTCTAGTTGTAAAGATGAAATCACTTCAGTTCATCCTGCATTTATGGGAATTCCCTTTCGTCAAATTTTTTTGACTTCCCATACGTTTTTCTTAATCTCCTCTGAATTTAATGATTCCAGTCAATGTGAATTTTGTTGAATTTCTTGAAATTCTTATCATTCCATTCAATACTCTTCAAACTTATTCGAATTGTATTCAATTTTTCATAAAACATTTTTTTCAGCTCACTGAAATTCTGGTGCATTTTTCTTGACTTCCGTTTACTCTCATTCTACTCAAATCGCCGAAAAACTTTTCAAATTCACTCGAATTCTTATAAACTTTGAGGCAATGTTATAGTAACTTTTCGGGTCAGAAATGTGTTATGGAGTTGTGATAGCAATGGAGATCCCTGAAAATTTTTTAAAATCCTGCAAACCCGCTCGAAATATTTAGAAATAACTTGCAATCTCGTGAAATCCTATGAAAATTTTTGATTGAACTGATTGAAACCACGAAACCGTCAAGATCTCTCCGAATTCCTTGAAGTCTTTTTAAGTTTGTTACAATCCACAAAAATCCTGTGAAATCCTTTCATAGGCTATGAA
Source organism: Neuroterus valhalla (assembly GCA_011762715.2). Lineage (NCBI taxonomy): Eukaryota > Metazoa > Arthropoda > Insecta > Hymenoptera > Cynipidae > Neuroterus > Neuroterus valhalla. The sequence continues at coordinate 1,825 of WSXT02004651.1, read as the reverse complement.
ATATCAAAATATTCTTGTTAATCTCTTGCAATATTCTTAAATCCTATAAAATTCTTACAAAGTCCCTTAAAATGTTTTGAAGATACTTGCAATCCTGTTGGAATTGCTATAAAGTACCTTGACATATTTTGAAATTCTTTGAAAATCCCTCAAATCTTTTGAAATACTCTTTGGTTCAAAATTTAACTATTTTATAATAATGCAACTATTCAGTTGTGAATTCGTCTTTTTTGGTTAAAGTGTAAATAGATTGTTTAATGCAATTTTGAACAGCAATTTATTATGTATATATAAAGAAATAAGAATAACAACTAGATCAATACTAGAATTGAAATTTGACTGTATGGAAAAGAAAGTTTTCTGTCTTGAAGTAAAGGAAATAGGTTGGTACAAAATTTTGATCCCAATTTTCTTCGAAATACTTAATTTCAGAGTTATTTTTTGAAATACATAGAGTAATAAATTTGTACACCTTCAAATCCCTTGAATTTCAAGTTAAAAGATTGAATTTTCAACAAAATAGGTGGATTCTAACCAAATAGTTATTCTTTCAATCAGATAGAGGAATTTTCAATTAAAAGAATGAACCTTTTAAAAAGGAGATAAATTTCCAACAAACTAATCCAAATTTTAATCATGTGGCTAAATTTTCAACCAAACAAGATTATCCAATGTAGGAAACAGCAAGTTTAACCAAATTGTTCAATTTTTATTCCAAAATGGATTTTTAGACTAAGATAGTAGTAATTAAATTTGCAGTTGAAAAACAAATTTTAACAAAAACAAAAAGACAAAATCGTGAACACATAGTTGAATTTTTAACCTTAGAAATGGATCTCCATCCAAACAAATAAATTTCCAAGAATGACGTTCAATCAACCGAGTTGTTAAATTTCGTACAAAAAAGGATTTTTTAGTCAAGGAGAGAAATTTAAAAAAAAAAAAGGATTTCCAACAGTACTAATAACGAAATAGTTGAGTTTCCAACCAGAGAACCGAATCCGCGACAAAATTTTCGGCTCAAAAATATTAATTTCCACCAAAAAAGTTGGATTCTCTACCAAATCTGTTGAATTCGCAACGAAGAAATTGAAGTGTCTACCCAGAAAGATTTTTTAGTCAGGGTTATGAATTTTTTAATTTGCAACTAAATCAATTCGTATTTGACCAGGCACAGAATAATAACATTTTTATTGGAAAAATTAATTTTGAACGTAAGAAAAACGGAGTTTCCACGAAATAGTTTTATTTTCGATCAAAGAAGTGAATCTTGAATAAAAAAAACTTGTGCGAGCACATTCTCAACGCGAGCTTCGCGCACGGCTTGCTTCGCTTGGAAGTTTGAGCGCGCCTACCCCCGTTCTACATGAACGCGTTTTCAGCTGCGCTCTGCGTCAAACGCAATACTGTGTCTCCTTCTTTCACACTGAAACGCGCAAGTGAAAAGCGACAGAGTATTGCGTTTACGCGTCCATGTAGATACGGGGCTAGCCCCCGTTCTACATGAACGCGTTTTTAGCTGTGTTCTGCGTCAAACGCAACACTCTGTCTCAGTGTCTCCTACTTTCACACTGAAACGCGCAGATGAAAAGGGACAGAGTAGTGCGTTTACGCGTCCATGTAGATACGAGGTTCGGCGTGCTTCTTTCGGATCTCGCGCTCCGCGCTTGGCCTTTGTACCTCCTTACAGTTGTATATAAAGCTTGTGAAACTCAAAAGCGAAATGTCGTCTACTTTTATATGATGAGTGTGAATTCTCTTTTGTTAAAGCTTCTCCGGCTTTAACGAATACATTCTCGTCTCGTGCTGCGCACTCGATCAAAGT